>OX381719.1:2483060-2566794 GCA_947462335.1 Harmothoe impar | reverse complement strand
TATAACTTGCGTATAAGCCGCACCTAGACTTTAGGGTGATCTTATGAGCTGCATTGGCAATCTCGTTATGGTGACTGTACCATAGTACTTATTAGTAGCTAAAACTCGCGTATAAGCTGCACCCAGACTTTGCGCCGATCATATAATGCTGCAGCTTATACGAGAAATATGTACAGTTTTATGGTAACTAACTTTTTTACAGTGTACAGTGCAGGTGTGGGCTCTCTGCCTGTCATCATGGCCGTCTTTATGAAGTAGACGCCATAAGTCATCCTTTAGGGAGTGATCATTTTGTCAACAACATGTGGGGTGGGGGTGAATTTTTGCTTGGACTGTGTGTCCAACGTCGCTCTGGCGAAAATGGATTGTCAAAGAGGTATTGACTTTGCTTATATCAAGAGTCAACTTGAGTAGAGAGTCAACTCAAGTTGACCCTTCATATAAGCAGAGTGAATAGAGGGTTGACTCTCTATTTTACCAGAGTCACGTGGGAGAGACACATTTACTTTCCTGTGTGCAGATAGGGGTTAAATATGTTACCCCCCGCCCCCGCTGATACGAGGGCGGAAATGTGCCTCTACATAGGTAAAATTCGACACGGGCGACATGGCAACAAGGCCCTTTTAAGCCATTTTAAAAATCGACGGACACAGGAAAATCAGGGACAAAAATCAACCCACCGGGGGTAATCTCTAAGTTCTTATATACCTAAAAATCTACACAACGACACGGCCCTCCTGCTTAAATTCGACACGGCGACACAAAATTGTGGGTACCCATGTAGAGGCACAAAAATGCTTTACCCCCCCCCCCCCCATACACACTACCACCAAATGATCAGTCCCTAACTATGTAGGCTGGGGATCATACAACTCATACCGCCTTACTAAAGGTATCATCTCCCACCCCCAAAAGGCTCCTGTCATTTAGGATAAATTATGTTGGCATTTGTCATATGACCTAAGGGAGTGTTCATTTATCATTTACAGGGGGGTGAGATTTGGTGCGGAGGGGCAAATTTTTTTTAGCCCCCCCCCCCCCTAGAGAGTGTGTGGAATGTTCCACGCCCCCCCCCCCCCCCCTCCCCAAAAGCGGCGAACCCCCCCTTTGAAATATAGTAACGCGCTGGCTAAAAAGGGGCTTAAATTCTTGCGTCCCCCCCCTCAAGAGGGGTCAGAATCTTTTACGCACCCCCCCCCCTGTAACTAATAAATGAACACTCCCTAAGTGAAACATGCAGGTGGTTCACCTTTCATGTAGACAGTCTGTGTGTGGGGATCAACCTTTACAGTCTACATCATGACTCATCTCTGACAGTGAGTGATTTCTTTTTCATTTATTATGGAATCTTGTGTATGCCTATCATAATAAGGCCAAAAAGAAGGTTTGTTTCAGGTCACCCGACCGACCCTATCTAAACAGGGCCGACCCTACATTTTTTTATGCAATCTTGAAAAATATTTCATATTTTTATACTCTTTTGGGGGGAATTTTAGGTTTTCAAAATTTTCAAAAAAAAAATCTCCCCATTTTCACACTTTTTTGGGTCAATTTTAGAGGGGAAGTAAAAAAAATAAAGTAAAAAAAAATAAATCTAGACGTACCGATCCTAGAGTTTCTTCCCATGTTACCTGAAACAAACCTTTTTTTTATTTGGCCCAACGCTATATATCACTTACACCTTTATAACAGCCCTGTCATAAACACCCTCCCTTTCATCTCAGCCAAAAGATGGCCGATCACCCCAAAAACTTTTCTATGCCATGCTTTATGTGTCAATTCTCTCATGTGAGCCGAACTCGCGTATAAGCCGCACCCCGACTTTGGGACAATCCAATAAGCCACACCAGCGATCTGATTATTGTGAATTTTAATACTGTACCATAGTAGATTAAACTCAAGTATAAGCAACACCCTGACCTTGGGCCGACCCTTTATGCCAAACTGGCATTCTGACTCTTGTAATAGGCGCGGCTTGTACGCGAAAATTTACGTTAGACGCCACCCATTTTCCCTGTAATCTTAAAAACCCATTTTCCCTGTAATCTTAATGATTCCCCCTTTTTCTGTAGATGGCGCCACTGTAAGTCTGCAAGTCTGAATGTCATTTCCTCTAGTCTTAACCGTTCCAGTTATAGTATTTTTAGCATAGACAGCCTCACAATTTACCCTTCTAAAACTGCAAGAACTATGTAAATGTTCCATGTAGAAGTTTATTCAGTTTAAGAAATGTGTCCTTTTTAGGTCTATTGTATTGATGGAAACATACTTCAGATTGTGTTTAAAGTGCTACGAAGTGTTTATCTTTATAGACTTAAATATGAGGAAGGAAATAAACAGATGAATATATAATTGTTTTCAAAGATATATTTACTGTTTTTGTAGTATTGAAATAAATCGATATAATCGAAAAATCGAGACCAAAATAGTGATAATTGAAATCTAAATAAATTGGATGTCAATGACAACCTTATACTACACTTAAAGGGTTGCAATATGCCATCCTTAAAGGGCTAAAGTGGGGGTTTCACTACCACAATTCTTAGCGTGAATGTAGACATACAACAAACACTTGCGAGTACACTCGCAGAAATTAAAACTATCAGATTTCTGTGAATGTAGTTGCACACCGCACATCCCTAACAGTGTCATTGTCGCAGGCTCTCGCAGGAGGGGATCCAAAGGCCCCAGACGGGTAGAGTCGACAAGGCGACAAGCCCCTATTTTAAGCCTTATGGACAAGGGACAAGGGTATGCTTGGGGTTGGCGACAAGGAACAAGCTTGCTTCTTTAAACTGACAAGAGACAAAACCCATTTCTTAGGATCGACAAGGGACATTGGCAGTTCTTAGGATCGACAAGTGACACAGCTACCCCCCGTCTGGGGCCCTAATCCACTGACAGAATGTGCTGTACGTGTTAGGGAGTGATCATTTATTATCAACAGGGGAGGGGGGTGGTGGGTTTGGGGGGGGGGGCAAAAAAATGTGAACCCCTTGACCGGGGGGGGCAAAAAATTTGGACCCCTCTGGGGGGGGCAAAAATATTTAACCTGTTTTGAGCCAAAAAGCCCGCGCGTTACTATGCTTCAAAGGGCCCGCGCACGAGCCGATTTTCGACCCTAAGGGGGGGGGGGTAAAAAATTTTGACCCCTTGACCGGGGGGGGTAACAAATTTCGCGCACTTCGCGCCGAAACCCACCACCCCCCCCCCCCCTGTTGTTCAAAAATGATCACCCCCTTAACTTGCACGAGTGGATCGAGTGGATCACCGCCTTAACCCTAAGGAGAAGGTGTTGCCTCCATGGGATGGAGAGGGGAGGGGGGCAATGAATGAATGCATGATGCACCAAAGCAGTGTCAGCGAGAATACTGATAACACAAATTGGTGCTGCATCATGCCGGACTCATCAAGTTGAGGAGAGTAGCCTACCGAAGTCTCGCGAGTTTGCCGCAAAATGCTCCAAATATGAATTGATGTTAAAAGAATTCTGGTTCAAACTAGAATTACCTGCAGGTAGGGTAGTCTAAATAGGTCCCATATCTGATATTTTAAAGCTTAATTCCCCTTAATAGAGGAGATGTATGGAGAACAACATTTTCGCCCATCCTTCAAGCATGTGAGCGATAATGGGGAGACCCGTAACTTACATGCCCCATGGTAGGGGAAGGGTTGAGGTCGGGGTGCCAAGACTATTGTTGATTTATGTAAGTGTGTGACATTAACGGGTTCTTGTGCCCCCCTCCCCCCTCGGTGTCGTGACCGCTAAGGGAGTGGTTATTTTTAAACAACACGGGGGGGGATCGGTGGATTTCCGCGTGAGTGAGTCGAAAAATGTTGGTTCCCCCCACCGGAGGGGTCGAAATCTTTTTGGTCCCCCCCTTCAGGCAAGTTGAAATTGAGCGCGGCCGACCCCTTTGAGCTATAGTAACGCGCAGGCTTTTTAACTAAAAAGGGGTGAAATTTTTTTGGTCCCCCCCTCAAGAGGGGTCCATTTTTTTTTGTTTCCCCCCCCCCCCCTTCAAGGGGTCCAAATTTGTTTGGTCCTCCCCCCCCAAATTCACCAACTGTTAAAAAATGACCACTCCCTAAAGCACGCTGTAGGTTTACTATATATAGGGGGGGTTCACTGGTTAACCATTTAGAACTTTAAGGTCGACATCATGCATTCATGCATCATGAAGAGTGCTGCATTCAAGCATCATGCCCATCCTATGGGGTTGATACACTCCCAGAGGGTCCGCATGATGCATCATTGCGGCACAGACGAGTTACACGCCGGTGCTGCATTGGTGCATCATGACAACAAATGTCACCTTTTAGCGACATCCGTCCTTAAAAATGGTATATCAGCTAATAGACTTCCCATACCTTTTCTTCAATATGGATATAATTTTAATGCCAAGGGTTTTGTTATTATTTTAGCCAATATGCAATACTCAATGTTAAATGTATTTGTCTATAAATACATGATTTGAGATAGAAAACAATTTTGCTTATTCACCTCACTGACTCAGTGTCCCCCCCCCCCTATGTGAGCATACTGGGAACTAAGCTAATAGGGAAAGCACTGAGCCATGCAGTATAAACACATAGGGAGTTTTAGTGTCGACCTACAGTAAAGATTATGGCACTGCTTGTGCTAATTTCATATGTTTATATACTGCCAATCACCTTATAAGTTGGGGAATATGTATAGAACATGATATACAATAGTGATATAGCATTAGTTAAAAGTCACCCAAATTTAGCTGATATGCCATCTTTAAAGGGTTAAGTAGGACAGCAGTTACCCTCTATGTGTCTAACCCTATGTCACGCAGTGGGTTCATCTGCCAACCCTTCATGACAGAGGTGCACGCACTTTGGGTTGAGTTTGCGAAAACCTGCAGGACAGTGGCAATGTCCTCCTAAAATGCCACCGGTCCAGCAAATTGACAAGTGTAGCAGGACCGAATGTCCAGTCACATGTTGGGCTTTTCTGAACTAAAATGATTTAGCTGGGTTTCTAGACCTGAATTTATGTTTGCCAATATACTGTATAAAACTATGTATTTATCCTGATTTGGCCATAAATTAATACAAATATAGTGTACAATAATTATTTTTTTTGTTAAAATGCATAAAATATCAGATAGGTTGGTATCCGGTCCTTCAAAAAGGGAGCCGGTCCTGCAACATTGAAAATCTGCAGGACCAAATGTCCTGTGGGATGAAAAAGTTTTCGCAAAGACTGTTTGTGGCTGGCAAGGGTGGTTTTGGAGCAAAATCCCTCTAGTCAAGGGTCTGTTTTCACCAAAAGCCCTCTAGTGAAGGGTCACATTTTAGAATTTTCACCAAAATTTATGCAAAAAGGGTCACAACTGAGGGTCCAACTGAGGGTCAAATTTCGGCAAATTTCTTTAAACAGAAGTAGGCCTCCTTTTGACCAAAATTGCTCTAATCAAGAGGTTCATTTATGCGAAATTTTCGAGAACATAGGCCTTTTTGACCAAAATCCCTCTAGCCAAGGGTGAGGGTTTGTCAGAGGCTCAGTCGCACACCTATGGGGGTGCAGAGGGGTCCCCCCCCCCCCCCGAGGTCGGAAAGTCGCCGAAATTAAGGGGTCCAGGTCACAAAGTAACTTTTTTGGACCCCCTTAAGTATTGTCAATTTTGTCTAAAAGTCGCCAGGTCACTTTTATTATTGCATTAGGTCGAAAGTCGCCTCCAAAACGGCCCAGGTCGCCAGGTCGCTTTTGACCCCTCTGGAGCCACACCTATGTCAAAATTAATTTGAGTACCCCCCCCCCCCCCAGGGGTTAAGTACACATGTGTGGCACACATTCTGACCCCAGACACACATATTGACACTCCTGTCATGCTGCTGTATACTGCTGTACAGAGTGCCTCTATGCCGCAGACGCTATCCGTAATCTGGCTAAATGGAGGCCGCTTATGTGAACAAAAATAAATGATATTTTGTCAAACTTTTTTGGCATTTTATAGTAATACGGCTACCGTAAAACCTCGCGTATAAGCCGCACCCCGACTTTGTGCCGATCATATAAGCCGCAGAGGGCTTCTGAATGAGTATTGGGAAAAACTCGCGTATTAGCCGCACCCCTAACTTTGGCTTGACTGAGCCACATGAAGGTTAGATTGGGCCGGTCTAATCCTGTGTACCTTGGCCGTTCTAGAGTGGGAAGGTAGTCGTAGTGGCTTGGGAAGATAGTCCAGCATATACATGAAGGTGAGAGGGGGGGGGGGGGTGAGTGGGCAGTGTCATAGTCTCATATTCGCACCTCAGCCCTAAGACAATGCAGCCCACTCGCACCTCAGCCCTAAGACAATGCAGACCGCCGCTAATCCCTGCTAGCATGCTAACGGTGGTATTATATTATTGCTGAGTCGGGAAAGCTCTCACCCCCCCCCCATACCTCGCCACAAACAAAGCTATACACTCCCGCTCCCCCTCCCCCCCCCCCCCCCCCCCGCAGCAGTACCTATTGCTGCTAGGGTCATGTTATGGTTATGCAATGGTGACTTTGGGAATTATACGTTGGAAAAACTCGTGTATAAGCCGCACTGCGAGTTTGGGCCGATTCTATAAGCCGCACTGGCGATCTGACTCGCGTACTAGCCGCGGCTTGTACGCGAGGTTTTATGGTAAGGACAATACAGTTTGTCCTTAGTAGGACACACAGACAGTGTACCTTGGTGTGGAGAGTTACTAGACTGGAACTGGAACCACTTACCTATTGCATCAGAGTTCTGCGCGTCACCAAAACCCTTGCTTCAAGACAGGAAACTGTGGTATGCTTTAAAGTGGCATAATCACCGGGCGTATCCCACTCACAATTCTGGTACTTTTCTAATATACTATGTGGTTAAGTGTGAGTTGTGATCGAGCATATGGGAAAACTTGACGGTTTCTCATTCCAAGTGAATCTCTCTTTATGTAAACCATCATATGGTAGGGGAGGATGAATGTTCCACACAAAATAATCATGCCAACACTACGGGAGGCCTGCCTGTCGGTTTAAGGAAGTACTAACCCTCTAAGAACGGATGCCGCTAATAGATGATATTTGTCGCCATTATGCACTAATGCAGCCACGGTGAGTAACTCGCCAGTGCTGCATTGGTGCATCATGCCAACCCTACAGGAGTGTCTCAACACGGTTGCGTCGGCATGATGTTCGAATGCAGCACAGGCGAGTTACTCGCATCACCCGGTCAAAGACTATCAACTTATATCGATCTCATGAGACACAGCCTTATATGCCTGACATGCTAGATTATACCGCTATATAGGTCCACGATAATCCGTCTGAACAACAGGTTTCTCCATGAGTGAGTCCTTGGGTCGTATCACACGAGGCGCAGCCGAGTGTGATGCGACTCAAGGTCTCACGAGTGGAGAAACAAGGAGTTCAGACTGATTTGAGTGGATCTCTGTGTTTATTTCATGTGAATGTTGATCAATTCCATTTTAAAACAACATTTAAAGATTGGTTTCACAACTATACCGTGGAGAATGGAGCTGTGGAGAATGAGCACCAGTTTCTCCATGGGGGTGTGGAGAACGGCCGTTCTAGTACTTAAGCATAGTAACTTTGTTTCTCCACATGGAATAAATAAGAGTTCTGTCCCCACATATAGTCCACACGTTACGATATGATACCATGTCTAATGTAGACAGTAACCCTGCCTTAAAAAGCAGTTGAAAGGTTACTAAACGTCACACCTACTTCTTAACAAAGCCATGAGGCAACCAGCCATGTGACATGCCTTGTTAAAGGGGCGTTCTCACCACTCGCACTTAACCACATAGTAGACTAGAACATTACTAGAATTGTGAGTGGGAAACGCTTGGTGATTATGCCACTTTAACAAACGCTGATCCCCTAACACCGTAGAGTCATTCATAATGAAAAACAAGAGTAAATGTGTCAAAATGAGATGTATGTATGAAGTAAGGTGGCAGGCTTACCTTAGTGTGCAGCACCGTACACCTGCCCCACCTGTACCGTACTGTACTACTACACCCACTGGGACTGGTCCAGTACCTACCCCACCTGCCAGGGCCAAACTCCACCTCCCCTTTAGGCCAAAAAAAAGTTTGTTTAAGGTCACCCGACCGACCCTATGTAAAAAGGGCCGACCCTACGTTTTTTTTATGCAATTTTGAAGAAATCTTTATATTTTTACACTTTTGGGGGGTAACATTTAGGTATTCAAAAGTTTTGAAAAAAATCTTCCCATTTTCATACTTTTTTGGGTCAATTTTAGGGTTATGTAAAAAAAAAAAAAGTTTAAAAAAAAAATCTGACCTACCGACCCTAGAGTTTCATCGGATGTTACCTGAAACAAAACTTTTTTTTTATTTGGCCTTAGGGAGTGGCCTTAATTTTTACAAGGGGTGGGGGTGGATTTTTTTGGGGGGGGGGGCAAAAAAAATAGGAAATTGATTGGTCTCTCCCTCAAGGTGTTTTGAAATTGAGCCCGGCCGATAGATATAGTAACACGCTGGGATAACATATGTTTGGTCTTCCTCAAGAAAGGGCCAGAATTCTACCTAAAGAAGTCCAAGTTCTTTTTACCCCCCCCCCACCCCCGAAAGAGGTCCACATATGTTTTAGTCTCCCCCCCTCCCTTAATCCACCATACGCCCTGTTGTTAAAGAATTATCACTCCCTAAGCTTTTATTATACCAAATTTTTTTCTCACTCAAATTGCATGAGGCCGTTGATATGTAGGTGTACCAAGGTACATGTATTAGTATACAGTGATATGGTTGGGTGCAGGTCACGCATGGGTCTCACGGTGCAATCTGTGCTGAACCCAGGGGGGCCACTCCCTCAGATTTGGATACCATGTGTGAACACGATTCCAAGGGAAAGGGTCCGTTTTGGGGTTCTAGGCACGGGCCCACGAGGGCCCTTGATAAGGGGTGCTTTTGAGGAATTTTTGGGAGAAAGGGGTACATATTCAGAGCTTTAAAGAGTAATTTTTACTTTCTTTTCCTAAAATATTTCTTGGTTATCCTTGAGAAGGAGATTTCTCTCAGGGTCACCCGTAATTAGGGTATATCTTTCAGGGTCATCTGTGATGTAGGTCTGTTTTCTTGCTAATTTTCCCTTGAAAAGGGTATGATTTTTGAAAATTTTACCCCTTGATAAGGGTACCAGATTTGAGGTGATGTTCACACATAGTGACTATAGAAAAGATAGGGAGTGCCCCCCCCCCCCCCCGGGGTGCTGAAGCAGTGCTCTGTGGTATGTGGTGTACCGTTGGGTGCAGAGGGGTAAAAAGGAACCTAGCGACCTGGCGACTTTTGGACAAATTTGGCTATATAAAAAACTGTGTAAAAGTGACTTTATCACCTTGGGCCTTTAATTTCGGTGAATGTGTCCTGATGCTGTTAGATTAGTGAAATAAATTGTTGAATCTTAATTTGTTGTTGACAGTTTAATTGCCTTTCCATGCTTTTTTTAGTCCTCTACTATTGACTGTCAATAACAGGGAAACGTCCATATCATCCTTTAAGCCTTTAAAGATGACACACTGCCTTAATGAGTCATGCCCTTGGTCATAATGCATGAGTGTAGCCCTGGTGAGTAACTCGCCAGTGCTGCATTGGTGCATCACGCCGGCCCTACCAGGTTGAGACACTCTTGAAGGGTTGAGATGATGCACTACACTGTTAGAAGTAAGTAGTGTTCCTGTACAACAAATACTTTGGTTCCAGTAGATTGTGCTGTAGACCTACAGCAAGTGAACTTATGTATATATTACAGCATGTATACTGTACAGTAACAGCAAAATCGACTGTTACTCTACAGCAGAATTAATTGTAAAACCAAATCTGAAGGTCTAGGGTTCGCTTCTCAAGGCTGGTGATATTTTTCATTGATAGTCTTACATCACTTTTAGAAAAACAGATCAAAACATAAAGGACCTATAGTTTCATGACTAGCGTGACCAGGGATTGAACTTGGGACCTTCCTATCACTGTCCGACGCTCTGTCTGATTGAGCTATTGAGGTAGCTGGTGTAAGGCCTGCAGCATAGCTCTCATATAGATGATCAGACAGATGAGCGAAAGGAAAAGGTATTTAGGACCTCTCGCAAATCAAGTGCAAGGTTGACCTTGTAGTACTAGAACCATATGTTATGTAGAGTTTGCTAAAGGTCTTTTTCTTTAAAAAATGTCTAGAAAATATCTTTCTGTGGATTTGCATATCACCTTTAGAAAAATAATTCAAAACATGAAGAAACTGTAGTTTCATGACTAGCGTGACGGGGATTTCAACTCCCACCTTCCTATCGCTGTGCGATGGTGTGTCTGATTAAGCTACCGAGGCAGCTGGAGCCTGCAGTATGGCTCTCATATTTGGCACCTTTAGCCACATACAGACATTATTGTATAGCACCTAAATTGTTTACTATACAATAAAAACTATAGACAAGGCCCATAGAGAATGATGTTAAATTGCTTGTGACCATTTAGTATGGAACACATTGAGAGGTGGCTAGACCAAGGATCGATCCCAGGACCCCTCGTGTACCTAGTACAGCGAAAAGTGCTGTAGGTCTACAACTGACTACTGTAAGCTGCATCTACAGCAACAGAAATGTACATGTACAGCAAAATTTACTGTATTATTTTTTTACAGCAAAAGTACTATATAGCTACAGCACATTTTGCTGCTCTGGAACAACAACTTTTTACAGTGTAAGGTTCTAACAATGCATTAAAACTAAATCTCAGACTAGTAGAACTATACTCCTGTTTCTAGAATAGCAAAATAATTGCAGCATACTATTTGCTATAACTGTGAGGCAGAGGTTATCACCTACAACAACTATAAGGTGCAGTTACTCACCTGTAGTGTAGGCTTGTTGTGAGTGCGGGCTGAGCGGGTCTTACTCTCGTTCCCAAATCCCTCCGAAGGAAGGCTCTGGGAACAGCCAAATGACCTTAAGCTTGGGATTTTGCTGGGTCTGGGCAACCCCTGCTGGTGGGCTGGAACCAGTGGGAAGGAACCAGAATGTATGATGGTAGTATTAGGTAGTTTTACCATCAGCCTTTCTGGTTCCATTTCCTGTTCCTGTTCACTGGTTCCAAGCTACCAGCAGGGGTTGCCCAGACCCAACAAAATCCCAACATTTGGCAGTTACCAGAGCCTTCCTTCGGAAGGATTTGGGAACGAGAGTAAGCGGGTCTGTCTCAATACCAGTCTCCGACTCCCATCCCAACACGGCTCTGTCCCCTCTGCTGTGTATGGTCTGGGAGCAGACCTCATCTTCAGTTACTTGCACCAGATTGGGAGTGCAGAGGCCCCCCCCCCCCCCACTCAAGTCGGAAAGTCGACGAAATTCGGGCACCCAGCAAAGTCACTTTTACAGACCATTTATGTGCCTCTACATGGTACCCGTATTTTTGACCGTGTCGCCGTGTCGATTTTTAGCAAGAAAAGGCCTGTCGCCGGGTCGATTTTTAGCTAAAAAAAGGGCTGTGTCGTCGATTTTTACCCATAATATAGAGGGACAAATACACCCTACCCCTACCCCCCTCCCAGCCATAGCATTCTTACACCGGCTGCAGGTGTGAGAATGCTGCTTGGACGAGGTGTGAGAGTATATAGCACCCCCCCCCTCCAGTTTTCTTGGCTGTGCCCCCCCTAGACCACCCCTTGTGGCGGTCACACCCCTCCCAATAACGCCCTTGCTCTCCCCTGCGATGGGTCTCTCACTTTTTATCCCAAGGTTTATTGTGTCTGTCGATTTTTATCCCTAAATTTTCTGTGTCCGTCGATTTTTAAAACCCCCGTGTCGCACGTGTCGATTTTTAAAACCCCCGTGGCGCCGTGTCGCGCGTGTCGATTTTTACCCATGTAGAGGCACATTTATACTATTGCCAGTTTTTTCAAAAAGTCGCCAGGTCGATTAAATTATTGTAGCAGGTCGCTAGGTCGCTTTTGACCCATCTGGATCCACCAGATTAGTGGCTAAAATGGGTGTGTATTGCTTAATACACATCCAAGTACGGATAGATTGTAACCTTGATCAAAGGGGTAAAAATTAAATTAGCTGGGGCCTACTGTGTAATTAACACCTATAGTTGACAGAGGTGGGGGTATAGATGGGGGCGGGGGTGCCCATGTCGCATGTCGACTTTAAGAAATGCCAATATCGCCTGCCAATGTCGCTTAATAATGCTCATGTCCCATGTCGATTTTAAGAAAGGTCCATGTCCCCTGTCACTAAGCTTTTAGGCCTTCTGTAACATGTCCCTAAGCCCCATGCGCGTGTTGATTTTAAAGTGGGTATATCCGATTTTTCTTCAAATTCTAAATATTGCTTGAATGTATCCCAAACACTCTAAAAGTATAGTATTTACATACTAGAGGCCAATTCAATGTCATTGTGGGGTGTTAATAGGTCACAATGGGATCCAATATCCCCCAAACATGGGCTTTTCTAGTGTATTTTCAATGGGGTGAATAAAAGCGTGCACGCCTTTATTCCAAAATGACCATATTTTGGGCAATAAAATCTAATTCGAGCAAAATCAGAGGGAATTAAGGGAAATGGAATAGATAGGAAGTCAAATATATTATTTGTGAACATTCTGACTCAATTTTAGGGAATTCTATTTTTTTGTCCCACACATCGGATGTACTAACTTTAAGGATAGGCCATGTCGCCGTGTCAAATTTAGGGGTCTACCACCATCGAGGTGGGTAAAAGATATGTGTTGTAAATAGTAGGACCGCCTGCTCCCAGACTACCCAACTGGTAGCAGAGCTGCTGGCCGAGGCTGCCTCAATACTATAGAGGAGGCACCAAGTGACAAAGTGAAAGTATACCCTCACACTCAATCTCCAGTGCAGAGGTAATCACAACAAACCCTCAAATGGGATACCTCTGCCACACACCACCTACGTCAGAGTATAAATTGTCCGTGGAATAAGGCAAGAGCTGGGGTCAAGTATAGGGTCAAGCCCCATTGCACAGGCCAGTGTATCTCCAGGACTATTTTATGTAGAACATGTTGTGGTATAGACTATGCATGGTATTACAGCTGTCTCTGATGTCAAATATAGCTAATAACACATCCAAATACACAGACTAAAAGTAGATAGAAATATTGACAAGACACATGAATAAAGGCAAACATGAGTATGAATCTGGACCAAGTTGGTCGTAATTCGGTGCCTGGGGCAGAGAGTAATGATCCTTGAATGTTTGTTGTGATTACCCGCTGCACTGGAGAATGCCTCCCACTGCCTGCAACCTGGGCTAATCCCCTCACCCCCCCCCCCCCCGTCAGTGGCAGTTCAACTCTAGAGCACAGTCAGAGTTTCCACATCTAGGATGGACTGGTTAGATTCTTGTTCCTAGGCCAAAAAAAAAACCCTGTTTCAGGCAACCTTACCGTAGATTCAAAAAGGGCCGACCCTAGAAAAAAAAAATTGTGGGTTTTCTTTTGTAAAAAATTTCAAAAAATGGCTGTGGTAACCTTTTCCCATTGGTATTTCAATATAAAAATGTAAAAAGAAAAAAGATTTTAAAAATGAAAGGGAAATCCGAGAGACCAACCCTAATCTATGAACCATGTTGCCTGAAACATACCCTTTTCACTTTTTCGGCCTAAGCTGGAAGTCGATGGAATGCTAGCCAGGTTTGCGCACATGTTGACAATTAGAATTAGTAAGCCCTATATCTGAAAATCAATTTCATTTCAATCCTACTTTAATCATAGTTCCACAAACGATGACAAAATCATATTTCAATTTCAATTTCAATTTCAATTTGTTTTTATTCACAACCTCATCAGAGGTAAAGGAATGAAGAAAAGAGATCAGATTTAGCCGATAGTTACATTGGCATCACTGTACAAACAATATAGAGTATCATGTCATATGGGCATGTATGCAAGTACGAATCTACTTCTAGTAATAACATTTGCGTATAGTAAATGGGTATAACTGGTCATCCGCTGACTGTGGCATGCTTTCCACAGTCGGTGACCAGCTGTCAGCACCAATAGATATATAGCATGCATAATATTCACTAATGAGCACCACAGTTAACCTGTTGTGAAACAGGTGATAAAGATATTTGATTAGCATTATAGCACCTTGCCTCTTTAGAGGTCTTATATGTTAGGGACCACATGTGCAGTCAGTTATTATCACCTTAATTTTTAAATTCTACTTTTTGTTACTTTGTTTTGATCTCTTATTTTTTGGTTTGATTCTAGGCTTTCTTTTAGATTTCCGGTCAGGCCTGAATTTGCTCATTATAATGGTGCAAAACTTTGACAGGTTTGACAGGACAAGGGGGTCTTTGCTATTAAATAGTTCATCAAATGTGGGTACACATGGACGAGGTGTTATATGGTCGGCAATGAGTAGTGCCCGTTCCTCGTTAAACATGTCACATTGAAACAGGTAATGAAATTCGTCCCCAATGCTGTTACGGTTACAGTGGGTACATTTTCTATCCCCAGCTTCAACTCCTGTGTATCTACCTACTACTGGGAGGCTGTGATTCCCACATCTAAACCTACACAGGTTTGCTGCACTTATAGGGTTCAGGTTGAGCAGATATCTTTCAAAGCACAGTTCTTTTTTGAATATTCTATAATTCAGACAGTGTCCAGAATCCATAACTCTGCTATGCCAGTCCTGGTGTTCAATATCAGTCAACCTTCTCTTAACAGTGGTCTTTAGAAGGTTATGTTTTGAGGTCACAGCATTGTCTAACAGGTTACCAAGCCCACTTGTGTTTAGCATGTTATGTATATGGGAAAGCCATTTAGACTGTAAGCTACCGTTTGTATGTTTTTTATCTATAATCCCATAGATTATGTAGGAGATCTTGCTGGTTTTCCCTGAGACAACCCTGTGCCAAAAGTTAATCATTCTCTGGTTTACTATAGAGCTTAGATTCTGCCTGCCAAGTTCACCCAATGCCATACAATTGGCCGTGGATGTAGTAAGCTTTAACACAAATTTGCAGAAGTAATTTTGCACTCTTTCGATTTCCGTGAGATCAGAGAATCCCCACACTTCACAGCCATATAGTAATATAGGCACGATGCAGGCATCAAACAGGTGGCACTGGATATCAAGCGGGAGCTGTAGTTTCCTAGATTTTGATAGGAGGCTGAATAGAGCTCTCTTTGCTTGTGTAACCTGTTTTTTAATCGCCTGTTTGAAATTCCCATTAAAGTTGAATAAAATACCAAGGTAAGTGTAATTAAATTGTACTTCGAGAGGTTCGCCCTGGTATAATAATTTAGGGAGTTTCCTAATTTTGCCTTTAGAAAAGACAACAACTTTGGTTTTAGATATATTCACCCTGAGTTTCCATTGCTGACAATAATCCTCCAATACATGCAACATTTTTTGGAGGTCCTCACTAGATTCACTGAGTAGGATAGTGTCATCAGCATAAAGTAATATATAGAGCTTTAGGAGCACCTGAGATTCATCATCATCTCCAAGACAGGTGATACCTTTGCAGTTGTCTTTAAAATGGGCTTCCAGGTCGTTCAGGTAAATAGCAAAAAGTAATGGTGAGAGGTTCTCTCCTTGCCGCACACCTACATTGCAGCTGAAACTCTCTGAGAGGCAATCACCGACCCGCACTCTAGACTTGGCTGCTTTGTAAATATTTTGAATAACATTGAACACTTTTCCATTAATGTTTGTCTTAAGAAGTTTCAACCATAATGATGATCTATCAACAGTATTTCAGTGAAATCTCGTGATAACACGGGGGGGGGGGGGGCTATTGGCAAGGCAGATTTGCTGCTCATAAGCAAAGTTACTTATAGCCAATACTAAAACATAGAGAGAAACGGCAATTTTGGCTATGGAAATGTGTTCCTTATAACAGCAAATACGGGATAGCTGTCCCAGGTAAGAGGATAAAAGTTTAGAGCGTCATCTTAATCTTAAATCTTAAAATCTTAATTCAGTGTTTTATTTTGAGGCAGCGGTGTTTTGTATTGAGACACTGTCAGTACATTCCCTCAACTGACAAGAAAAGCCATACAAAAAATACTTTTAAGATAGTCTAAGACAAGTCTTAAGATGGGATTAAGATAGTTTAAGACAGGATTGAAATGGAAGAAAACAAGAAGAAAAACAGGGATTGGGGGGAAGAGCCCCCCCATTAAAGTTAAGACAAATAAGATCATCTTAATAGTCTGATTAAGATAACGCTCTAAACGTTTGTCCTCTCACCTGGGAGAGCTATCCTGTGCATGCTTTTTAACAGGAAGTCCCTTATACCAGTCCTCCTTATAACGAGATCTCCCTGTAGTAAGATTGATGATGGTCAATTTCTTATTCATAAGAAGTAAGGGTTTATATAGCGGACATCCTTGTACCCAGTTCTAGAGTGCTTATATTTATTTTAGACGTACCGTATTCGACGTAATAAGCGCACAGTGTGCTTAAAAAATATATAATATTGGACACCTATGAGTAGTTAAGAGTTTAATTTTTCTCAAAAATTGAGATATTATTGGTTATTTGTAGTATAAAAATTGACCAAAAATGGGGGGTGTCGAATACGGTATGTATAAAAACGGTCAACTCCCAAATGCAGCTTTCGTGCACCTCCAAGACGGCACAAACTGAAAGTAGGGGAGTGGTCATTATTTAACAATGATGCGACAAAATCTTTCTCCTCCCCCCCTCGCAAAGCGTCAATTTTTCTGCCCCCATTCCTCCCTATAGAGGGGTCGAAATCCCCCCCCCCCACCCCCCAATCCACTAACCCCTCACCCATCCCACATCCCCGTTCATAAATAAGGCCAAAAAAAATGTTTGTTTCAGTTAACCCGACTGACCCTATAAAAACAGGGCCGACCCTATGTTTCTTTATGCAATTTTGAAGAAATTTCCGTATTGTTATCATTTTTTGGGAAATTTTAAGGTCATCGGAGAGGCTGGCTAGTACTTTCATATTTAAAAAAAAAGTTTTTTAACAAAATGCGACCCACCGACCCTACATTTTTTTTCCATGTTACCTGAAAAATTTCGATCACTGTGAGGGGGGGCCCAAAAAAATTCCAACCCGCTTGAGCAAAAATCCAGCGACCCCCCCCCCCCCCTGTAATTAATAAATGAACACTCCCTAATCCCACTGCCCCTGGAGTGTTGTAATCTCCGGTGAGTCACGGGCAGCCAAAGTGGCAATACGGCCACCATATGTTTACTGTGAACCCTCAGGAATACCCAGCTAACAAAAAAAAACGTTTTCCTAACGGTTGGAGAACGTTTACAGGAGGTTTGCAAACATTTGCAAAAACGTTTTCTTAACATTTGGAAAACGTTAAAAAGTTGACAGAAAAAAACGTTTGCAAACAAACGTTTAGAAAACGTTTGGAAAAGGTTTGTTAACATCCTTATAGGTAGACCTTGTCATTGTTTTCATTGTAATATAGAGGGGATGGTGGGTTCAGGGCCTAAAAGAGTTCAACCAACGTTTTAAAACATTCTGACACAAACGTTTGTTTCCAAACCAAATACAAACGTCAGGGGCAGATCCAGGATTTTGGAAAGGGGGGGGGGGGGGCGTGAAATAGGCAATGTACTGGGGGTATTGGAAATTGTCACATTCAAATGTACATAAAAATAGGGGGGGGGCACACGCCGGGTCCGCCCCCCCCCCCCCTAAATCCGCCCCTGAACGTTTTAAAACGTTCTGGAAACGTGTTTTGTTAGCTGTGTAGGCTGCAGCTACACTGTAAAAATAAGTGTTTAGGATTTAGAATATTTCAGACTAATTCAGACTATTCTTACTTGCAAATTGCAATGAGGAAAATTTGATAGCATAAAGAATTATGTCAAACACGAGGGCAATGGTTTCATAACTTAATCTTGGGGTGCATCTTTATATGCCAGAGAGCCATATATCGGGGTGACCTTTGCCCTAGAACCTATTAAACATGCAACCAATATCCTAACAGATAGTTAAACTATCAAACAGATAGTTAAATAGACACTTAGTACAGAATCATGTACTAGTTAATGATACCCTGCAGCCTTTAACTTTTGGCTGGTGATCTCAGGTTAGACATAGACCTAGGTTAACCCGTTAAGGATGGAATCATGCCTTAATGCATCATAGCCCTGGTTGTTGTGATGCAGTAATGCAGCTCTTCCAAGTAACTCAACAGGGATGCATTGAAGCATCATGCCGACCCTACGGGGTTGAGACACTCCCAAAGGGTCGGCATGATGCAGCAATGCAGCCCTGGCGAGTTACTCGCCAGGGCTGCTATGGTGCATAATGACGACAAATGTCATGTTTTAGTGACATGCCATCCTTAAAGGGTTATCAGCATGCCAGTCCTGGCACAAACTCCAACAACTCCTCGATAATGGTAGCGTAGTGCTTTGATGCATCATGCCCTTCTGTCTCCATGATGCATGAATGCAGGCCAGGTGGGACTACTTACCAGGGCTGCATTCATGCATCATGATGAGCATACATGGCTGATACATTCCCAAAGGGTTGTAATGATGCATGAATGCAGCCCTGGTGTGTTGCTCCCCAGGGTTGAATTCATGTATCATGACAATAAAGGGCATGATGCATTAAAGCATTGTGCGGCCCTTAAAGGTCAATTACAGGTTTCCCGTTAAAACACGCTCCCTGAGCATCTGGGTCACATGACCACAGATGGCACCCACCGTAAAACCTCGCGTATAAACTGTAGCTTCTACGTGAATCAGATCGGCGGTGCGGCTTATAAGATCCGCCCAGGGTCAAGGTGCGGCTTATACGAGATTTTTTGCTACTATGGTACAGTACTAAAAGTCACCATAATCAGATCTCTGGTGCGGCTTATATGATTACCCCACTCGGGGTGCGGCTTAGGCTATACGTGAGTTAGGCTTGTACGTGAGGTTTTACAGTAGCTCACGCAAGTGCACGGACAATCGTTTACAGTCTTAACCTACTCTTACAAATGTCTTACAACCTGATCTTAAAGTATTGATAATAGGTTCCACTGTTATTAAATAAGGGGAAAAAAGAAAAGAAAAACTGGGGTTGGGGGGCAGATCCCCCAATGAGTAAGGGCCCAGTGTAAGACTACATATATAAGATCAAGTTATAAGACATTTGTAAGACATGGTTATATCGCTATAGCTTTGGTTACATCGCTTATATCATTGGGTTATTTCGCTCATCCATTGAAATACAGTGTATTTCACCCTACTGGTTATTTCGCGCACCTGTTTTCACCCCTAAAAGTTTAAGGATGGCATGATGCCTTAATGCGTCATGCCCTTGGTCGTCATGATGCATGCAGCCCTGGTGAGTAGCTCGCCAGTGATGTATTCTAGTATCATGCTGACCCTACGGTGTTGAGACACTCTTGAAGGGTTGCACCAATGTAGCTCTGGCGAGTTACTCGCCGGTACTGCATTGGTGCATCATGATGACACAAGTCATCTTTTTGCACCGTTAAACTTAAAGGTTAAAGGGCTAAGGGCCGCATAGTGCTTTAATCCAGTATGCCCTTTGTCATCATGATGAATGAAGCCTTGATGAGTGTGCTCACTAGGGCTGCATTCATGCATCATGTTGACCCGATGGTGTTGATACACTCCTAAAAGTCAGCATGATGCATCAATGATGAGTAGACCCAACAGGGCTGCATTCATGCATCATACTGATATAGGACATGGCACATTAAAGCACTAAGCGGCCCTTAAAGGCGCAGATCTCTGTACCCCTCCAGGTTTGTACTCAGCCCTATATATAGGGGCGCTGGGGCTTTATAATTTTTTGTTAATTTGAGGACATTTTTGGTGTTTTTACTTCTAAAATTTTAAAAGTTTACCAAAAAAAAAAAATGTAAAAAAAAAAAAATCCGACCTACCGACCCTCTTTTTTTTGGGCCATGTTACCGGAACTCAACTTTTTTCTTTTTTTAGGCCCTATCATACCTTGTACAACAATGCATACAGATTCCCTATATCTTAAACCTAGAACAAGACCCAAGATTGCCGTATAAGCAATGTAAGTTTTGTAGATCTCTGGTAGATAGCAGTTAACAGGTAGTTCACCTCCACCAGTAGAGGGGTCATCTCAAAAATTATTTCCCAGAATGGTTTAGGTGTACCATGAAACCTACCGTACAAGCCTAACTCGCGTATAAGCCACAACCCGAGTTAAAGCCGATCTTATAAGCCGCACTGGCGATCTGAAGGTGCCAATTCTAGTACTGTACTATAGTGGCAAAAACTCTTGTATAAGCTGTACCCTTACCCTGGGCTGATCCTATAAGCCGCACTGCTGATCTGATTTGTGTACTAGCCGCGGCTTATACGCAAGGTTTTACGGTAGTGGTGCTGGTGGTGGTGGGAGGGAGGGGGGTTCCTGGAGCAGCCTGCGTTCCACCCTAGCCTCAGACACCCAGTTTCTGTGGCCTAAGTTGGGTGGGTCTAATGGTGGGAGACTAGTTAGGCCTAACTAAAATAAAGTTATGTTCCGATAACCCGACCTACCCTACCATTTTAATCCAACCCTAATCTATTTGTTCGTGTATTTTTTTAGATTTTCCCTAGTGTAGGGTATCACCAAAGGGCATAAGACAAACCTAATGACCTTCAACTATCTGAACTGTTATTATTTGAAAGATTAGAATGCTGGGAATTCTTTGTATGGAAAAACAAAACTGATGATGGCTTAATTGGACAGATATTGGTTCTACACCATCAAATAACCAATTCATGAAATGAGATTCTCCGATCCCTTACAACTCACCTCATAATCCTAAAAATAAATCCTTAAAAAAAAGTTACCTTAATTTTTTTGTTTGGCCTCACAACCTTGATACCCTCCCCTGTGGCCAGTAGCATGACAGGACTAACCACACACAAGGCATTACACGCTTGTTAAATTTATAAGCGTTGGCATCTCTGCCATGAGATATGGCACTTTTACATGGTGGCTATAGCTATCTTAAATCTTTATGGGCTAAAGAGTGCTTTAAATGTACTACACCCGTAACTCGCCAGTGCTGCTTTCATAACATCATGTTTGGGTTGATGCACTCCCGGTGGTCATCATGATGCATGAATGCAGCCCTGATGAGTATTAGCAAGAGTACGCATCACTTCCATGAGCTATCTGACACTTTTATAGTTTCTTTAAGGGCTGCAGAGTGCTTCAAATGTACTACACATGTATGTCATCATGATACATTAATGCAGCTATGGCGAGTAACTCGCCAGTCCTGTATTTATGCCTTGGGATTGATGCACTCCTGGTGGTTATCATGATGCATGAATGAAGCCCTGCGTAGACTGGCCCAAATTGCATCCATGCATCGCGATAAGAAAATGGTATGACATAACATAACAGATTGCCGCCATAAACCCTTTAAGGACGGTCTGTCAGTAATAGACGACAATTGTCATCATGATGTATCAATGCAGCCCTGGTGACTCAGATCTGTTTTGACGACCCTCCAGGAGTTTCTAAACCCTCAAGCATGATGCTTGAATGCAGCACAGGTGAGTTACTCACCAGGATTGCAGTCATGCATCGTGATGACCAAGAAATGACGCATTAAGGCATGATGCCATCCTTAAAGGGTTAAAGGGTTAACAGTAATAAAACATTTTTCTCTGCATGAATCATAAACATTATGACACTGGTCTCCAAGGCCAACCCCAGGCCGATTGTGAACTGTGATAAGAACCAAACCGCTGGGAGTATTGTAAACGTAGATAGTTTTGCATGTATACATTTTCACAGATTTGCTAAAAAGTACAATTCTGTGTGTATTTAAATTCACGAATTTTGGAATATTGTAGTTCTATAACTACACTGCATGATTATTCAGTATATATTTTTGCGGATTTTTCATTTCGATGAAATTTGCAAAAATATGTCCAGCGGGAAATTATCTGCATTTACAGTAACCCAGCCCAATCTGTGTTGGGGGAGGCAACGAAATTTGGAGTCCTCTCGCAGGGAGGACCAGAAAAATTGAGGGCAAAATTCTACCAACCATCGCCCCCCCTTGCCCCCCCCTCGTCAAAAAATGACCAATACTTCACAATATATAGACAGAGCTGGGGCCCTTGATGGGGGGGTCCCCATGTCGCATGTCGATTTTAAGAAATGGCCATGTCGCATGTCTATGTCGCTTATAAATGCTCATGTCCCATGTCGATTTTAAGAACTGTCCATGTCCCATGTCACTATCTTTTTAAGCCTCATGTCGCATGTCACTAGGCCTCATGTCGCATGTCGAATTTAAGAAATGCCCATGTCGCCATGTCGAATTTAGGGGTCTAGGGCCATAGAGCTGCACGCTGAAGTGACAGAGTCAGTGGTTTGTGCACGAGAGGTGCCTGTCCCGTACTGCACGCTGGCACTAACCACTGACGAGGGCACTTTAAAGTGACGCTCTGTATTTATTTCAGGGTATCTCGATGTAAAATAGATGTATAGTCTAGGTTTGTATACTTCCATGATGTTTGCTTACTTCCGCGGTGTTTGTTTACGTCCGTCGGCCGCCATTTTGAATTTCGCACAGGTCACGTGATCCTCGGTAGCCCAGCGACGCCATGGCGACCCATGACGACCACTGGGAGCGTGAAATACGGCGAGGGCGTGAAATACGGCCGAGGGTTATAACACGCTTCCCTCGCATATGATACTCCCATAGGTTTAACCTTGATAGATCGTATTCACCATGAAATAAGACCCTTTATGTACGTCTCACCCAACCTTTTGCTCCCCTCCCTCTGTCAGTCAAAATTATTGCCCCTCCAACCTATACCCAGGGAAAAACTGCTATCAAGGGAAATTCATCAGAAAATTAACCAACCAATCCCTAGTTAATGGCTTACCTGTATGTACTCTGATGTACTAAGGTAGCATGTGGAAGTACAATTCTGGCACCACACAAGAACAGTACTAACGTCTAGAGCTCGGTTTAGCTGGCTCTGGCAGGGTGCAAGGGGTTAGGCCATTGAAAAAAACTGTTTCTCAAAACCATGGACAGAAAAATATGATGAGGGTGCTTTTTATCTTTTTGAACTTGTATTCATCAATGATTACAAATTTTGGGATCCAATCAGTGGGAAACTAAGGCTCATCACAAACAATTTTCACATTTTAGTAATTTATTGACCCTCAAATTCAAGATAAGTGTACTGTTAAAACATGTGGATGTTTATGGATAAAGATGAGTTGAACTGAGTGGGTCTGAGTAGGTTCCATTGCCATTTACTAACTGTTGTTTACATGCTCATAACGGATCCAAGATGGCCGCCGCACATGCGCACATACAATGTATACAACACACAACATCCTCCCTTTTAACGGAAAAGATAATCTCTTTTATCTTAGGATAATACTATAGCTTATTCAGAGTTCAATTGAGTCTTTGGAATAGTCCTGGGATGTTACTGTCTTTGTATGAGATATAAGTCTGTCTTTGGTCTATAATTGAATTAATGAGATTTAAGACTTAAATGATATGTCTCTAGATATTTCATGTATCTTTGTTCTTATAGGAAATGTCAAGTAAGATTTTATGAAAATAGGGTCAGGTAGACTGCCTGACACCCACACGTGAAAGACAGGGATTATTCTGCCCTATGTGTCAATCACGTCTCACTGGTAACGCTGTGGCGCTACAACGGCCCTGCCAGACCGGGTGGTTACCACCGGTGGTGCAGGTACCTCTGCCGGTTCGGGTGGTACTGGCACTCATTTCCTCGCGAGTGTTAGGCTCCTTGGTCTTCTTCAGGTGCTGACGGTTTCTCCTGAGGATGCCAGTTGGAGTCTCCACGGTGTATGACCTTTCATCTAGTCTCTCTACCACTGTCCCCTTGGTCCAGGTCTTAGTGCCAAGTTTAAATGGTTCGAGTCTAACCGTGTCTCCTTCCTCTAAAGGAGGCAATATGGCTGACCTCGTGTTTGCGTGCTCAGCCTGAATTGCTTGACCTCGCTTGATGTCGCGTCTTGTATGCTTCAAGTCAACCACTTCCGGCTTTAGGAGAGCGGGTGCGGTCGGAAGCATTGTCTTGGTGCGTCGGCTCATCAGCCTTTGTGCAGGGCTAGACAGCATACCTTGTGATGGCGTATTTCGGTGGTCCAACATAGCTAGGTATGGGTCGGTTCCGGCCTCGCGGCACTTTCTCATGATCTTTTTAGCGGTCTTTACTGCTGACTCAGCTTTGCCATTCGCCCTACTATTGTATGGGCTGCTCGTCATTTGCTCGATGTCCCATGCATCGCAGAAGTCGCGGAATTCTTCGGACACGTACTGTGGCCCGTTGTCGGACACTAGTGTGTCTGGGATACCGTATCTGGCAAAGTGTGTTTTTAGCTTGCCGATGATGGTTGTAGAGTCTGTCACAGGTAGCATGTTGACTTCCCAGAAGTTGCTTAGGTAGTCAACAGTGATGAGGTAGTCTCGCCCATTTAGGCTAAACATGTCCGTCCCTACTTTGGCCCATGGCCTGTCAGGTATGTCGTGACTCATTATCGGCTCTTTAGGATTTGCTGTTTCGTACGTCCTGCAGATGTGGCACTTCGAGATGAAATCTCTGATTTCTTGAGCCATGTTTGGCCAGAAGATGCTTTCCTTGGCACGTCGTAGGCATCCATCTATGCCGAGGTGCGACGAGTGGATCTTGACCTTCAGGGTCGCCCTCTCGCTCATGGGGATTATCACTCGCTCACCTCGGAATACCAGTCCTTCATGCACTGCTAGTTCATCTCTGAATGAGAAGTATGGGTGTAGCACTGGTGGTACATCGATCTTCTCGTTGGGCCATCCTCTTAATATGGTCTCTTTCAGTGCCGTCATTGTTAGGTCGACTTCGGTGGCTCGACGGATAGTCTCAATCCTGGAATCGGATATGGCCACGTACTTCGTTGCATTGACGTTCTCAAATTCTTCGTGATGTCCCTCCGTAGTCTGTCTGTAAGCTCGAGACAGAGTGTCGGCGAGATACATCTCCTTCCCAGGCGTGTATATGACTTCCACGTCATATTGCTGGAGTCGCATTAGCATGCCCTGTAGTCGCCTAGGGGCTCTTGCTAATGGCTTCTTCATGATGCTTTGTAGAGGTTTGTGGTCAGACATCACACTAACCTGTCTACCAAACGTGTACTGGTGAAACTTCTCTGCACTCCACACGATGGCAAGCATCTCTTTCTCTATCTGTGCGTAGCGTGTCTCGGTGTCGGTTAGGGCACGGCTGGCGAACGCTACCGGTTGTCCGTCTTGTAGAAGTGCCGCCCCGAGTCCGGTCTTGCTGGCATCACACTGGATGGTGAGCTCCTTGCTTGGGTCATAGTACCTGAGAACTGGTGCCTCACTCACAAGCTTCTTTACTTGTTGAAGTGCTCTGTCTTGGGCACCGGACCAGTTCCATGGCACGTCTTTCCTCGTCAGTTGCCGGATAGGTTCCATAACATCTGACAGTCGAGGTAGGAATCGTGCTAGGTAGTTAATGAATCCATTCAGACGCTGGACTCCCTCAACATCGGTCGGTTTCTGCATATCCATCACGGCATCCACCTTCGCAGGATCGGGCTTTAGGCCTTCATGCGTGATCAGATGTCCAAGAAACGCTACAGATTTCTGGCGCAGTTTCATCTTCTTAGGGTTCAGTCTGATACCTTTGTCCTGGCATCGCTGAAGTAGTTGTTCCAACTTCTTATCGTGGTCCTGTAGGGCTTCGCAGTCGGTCTCGCCAGTGCCGTATACCATCAGATCATCTGCAATACAGATGACTCCATCCAAGTCGTGGATGCATTCATGGAGCTTTCTGGCGAATATCTCTGACGAGACGCTTGTACCGAATGGTAATCTCAACCATCGGTATCTTCCATACGGACTTGCAAATGTTGTCAGTCTCGATGACTCCTCGTCTAGTTTCACATGCCAGTATCCGGACTTCAGGTCCATTGTCGAGACTATCTTCGCTTTGGATAGTTCTGGCAGTACGTCATCTAGCGTGCAGAGGGGGAAGTGCTCTCGTTTCAGTGCCTTGTTCAGTGGTCTAGGATCTATGCAGATCCTCAACTCTCCGGTCTTCTTCGTAGCTGTTGCCATGGCGCTGACCCAGTCCGTCGGCTCGCTAACAGGCGCGATCACACCCTGCCCGACTAGCTGGCCGAGCTTCTCCTTGACCCTATGTTTTAGGGCGTCCGGGACCTTTCTGGAGGGTTGGATCGATGGTGTGACGGTCGGGTCGACATGGAACGTTGAGATACCTGGCATGCAGCCGACATCTTCTCCGAAGACCTCTTTGTATTTATCTAAAATTGGGCACTTGTAGACTTCTTCCTTCTTTTTCACGCTCGCTACTCTCTTGAAGTTGTCTTCGAGGACAGATATGAGTCCCATTTGTTGACTCGCCGATACTCCCAGGATCGGCATGAGATCGCTGTCCTCCACGACTACGAATTTTACGTCGTAGCCTTTTCCGTTTGCCGGGTTCTTTATCTTGACTCGGCACTCTCCGAGTGGGCGTTTTAGCGTCTTGACCCACATCTGGAGAGTATTTTGTGGTGGGCCTAGCTTGGTGGTGTCGACATATTTCTTTGGTATCAGGTTGACTGATGCGCCACAGTCGACCTGGAAATTAACTGCAACGCCCTTTATCGTCATGTTGGCGTATATCAGTTTGTCGCTTTTTAGATTCACCGCGCTGACCTCCTTCACTCCATTTATGACCTCATACTGGCTTTCTTCGCTCTCGGAGTCGTTCTCTTGCACCGCGCGTACCTTCTTGGTCCTAGGGGTCTTCTTAGTCTTCGATGTCTTCTTGCAGGCGACGTCGAGGTGGTTCCGTCCGTTACATACGGAACACCTTTCCCCCCATGCCGGGCAGTGTTTCCTTCCGAATATGTGGTTGCCAGCGCAGAATATGCAGTCCTGCGGTTGGTCTCTCGATTGGCCTCTCGTCTTCTTCCTGTTATTCTGTTTGTGTGGCTTGACTCCGTGAACCTCTGCCGGTCCGCCGCTGGCGTTGACGTGTTTTAGTCGCAAACCGGTTGCTTCGTCGGTGCGGCAGATGTCGATACACTTTTCGAGGGTTAAGTCTCTGATGTTCAGGAGTGTCTTCCTGGTCTCTTCAGACCGGATGCCCATCACAATTCGGTCGCGTAGCAGAGTGTCTTTGAGGCATTTACAGAAATTGCAGCTTTTAGTTAGGAAGCGGAGCGCCGTTAGATATTCGTCAAAACTCTCTTTCTCTTGTTCCCTACAATTGA
Organism: Harmothoe impar; assembly: GCA_947462335.1. Classification (NCBI taxonomy): domain Eukaryota; kingdom Metazoa; phylum Annelida; class Polychaeta; order Phyllodocida; family Polynoidae; genus Harmothoe; species Harmothoe impar. Next base: position 2,539,519 of record OX381719.1, on the reverse strand, counting down.
AGTTGTATCTCTCCATGGTCTCATGCAAGTCCCCTATAATGTAGGCATCAAATTTCTTTATTATTTCTTTGAGTGTCCTATTGGCTTCGTCTGCGAAGACAAACCATTGTAGATTTTCAGGGCATCTGTTCCTATGGAATTTAGAAGCATGGAGGTTTGGTACACAGCAGCAGTTGTGTCCAGGTGGGAGATTACAGTGTAGTTTCCCCACTGCTGTTTCCACAATAGCCAATTTTCAGCCTTACTAGATTGCAAGTTTAGAGGGGCAGGAGGCCTGATACCAGGCACAAAGTGCTGTACTGGTGCATTTCCCCCTGGGGGAGGAGCATTCTCCCCATTACCTTCATTGATTTCAGGCATTGTGCTGGTACCTATATACTTTAGTAGTAGGAATTGGTGACTAGCAGGTCACAGTTCAGACTAGTGTAGCCTATAGACTAGCAGGTCTATAATTGTCACTTTAGGCCTATATAGTTTCTATACACTATCAGGGTATAGATATATTCTCAACACACTATCAGGGTGTTGATATAGAGCTAGCATTTATTAGGAATGTCTCTGGAACCAGTTGCTGTGGATCTCAGGGTGGGCTGGCAAGATGGCCACTTTCAGTGACAACACATGTGTATTCTGCTTTTGGCTTCAGGCCAAAAAGTGCATTAAACACTCTTCCAGGGTGAATAAAAATTATGTGTGTCTACTCACAGTTTCTTGTTGCCCTTCCCTGACCCTTCACCTGGCTGTCACCATGTTAAAACATGTGGATGTTTATGGATAAAGATGAGTTGAACTGAGTGGGTCTGAGTAGGTTCCATTGCCATTTACTAACTGTTGTTTACATGCTCATAACGGATCCAAGATGGCCGCCGCACATGCGCACATACAATGTATACAACACACAACATGTACTTTATAACAACAAGGGGATGGTGAAATTTGACACAGATGTGCAACCCGCCCTGGGTTGAAACTTTTTACCCCCTCCCCCCAAATCTACCACTGGTTCTGTTATTAAGAAATGATCCCTCTAGTTTTATCACATGATTTCTTTCTGCAGACAACGGTGTCAGATGAGAAAGCAGCTTTTTCTTGTGCCCTAGGATGTGTACAGGGGTATTGTACATGTATGTGTAACCTATGCAGGGGTAGACACTAACGCTGGCCCAGGAGCCAATGGCCCGTAGTTTTGGGTCCGGGCCCGTAGTTTTCTGCAAAATGGCTTTCCTACGGGCCCGGGTGGCCCACGGGAGTATTTGGAGGATATTTAAAAGGAGTTTGCCTAACAACCATAGTCATGGGATATATCGTTGGAAAAAGAGAGATGTGCCCGAATTAATCATATTGATTACACTATTTCATAGCCCACTCAGGAATATACATGGGCTTTTTCTTAGAAAATACATAATTTTAACCTTTGGCCCACAGATCTTGGTCCGGGCCCGTAGTTTTCTAGAGCTACGGGCCCGGGTGGCTCACAGCTCAGAAAGTTAGTGTCTAACCCTGCCTATGTACATGTGTATATAGAGCATACCCGAACTACTCTAACTACCGTAAAACCCCGCCTATAAGCCGAATTTATCGGGCGTTTTTATTTCCTATATGCCATATTTTCCCCTTCAAACTCACATTCGGCTTATATGCGGGGTTTTGGCAAAGAATAATTTTTTAAAAAACTATAGAAAGGTATGAAAACTTTGTCACAAATTTTACTGTATCTGAAGGCCTTTATTATTATCTTAACATGAAGTTTAACAAACGACACATGCAATTTCAATGAAATGAAATGATTAGAATCTGTTTCAAAACAATTTTGGTTGGGGCTAAAGTGGGGGCCAGGGGGACCCTAAGACCCCAAAAGTCACATTTGGCTTATAGGCGGGGTTCACCTGAATGTCAATATGATTTCATCTGAGCCAAATCCTTGTCCTTAAACTCACTTTCGGCTTATAGGCGGGTTTTACGGTACTCTGAGGTAGGACTGAGGTATGGAGACTCAGTAAATCATCATGAAGCTGTCTCCACACTTAGTGTTGGCATTCCCCCTGTGTGTGTGTGTGTACCTTGGTACTGGCCTCTCCATGTTGTGCTAACATAGGGTAGTGTAGGCTGTAAATACTGAAGCCAACAATACGCAGTAGTTATAGGACGAGTACCATGCGGTACATGACATACAGTAAAGGGAGCCTTATAGAATACCCCTGCAGCCTGGTACAGAACCTATAACTACTTTATACCACTAGCTGTATGCAGTATACAAGAGGTGTGAAATGCTTTGTTCTCCGTGTGTGCTGTGGTATAAGTCCTTTTATAAACTAATGTTAGATTCTAAGTACCAAGAGGTCAGGGTAGATAGACCAGACACTACCCCTGCACCTACTGACTCATCCTTGATAGCCAAGACCTGGCATAAGCAAGCTCATTAACCCTTCAAGGACGCATAATCCTTGAATGCAGCCCTGGCGAGTTATTCTCCAGGGCTGCATTCAAGCACCATGAGGACCCTATGGGGTTGGGACATCCCCAAAGGGTCGTGATGATTTGATAATGCAGCACTGCAGAGCTACTCACCAGGGCTGCATTGGAGCATCATGACGATAATGGATAATAATGGACATTACAGCACTATGCAATCCTTAAAGGGTTATTACCCTTTAATGACGGCATAATGCGTTAATGCATCATGCCCTTGGTCACCATGATGCATCAATGCAGCACTGGCAAGTAACTCACCAGGGCTGCATTTAAGCATCTTGACGACCATGCGGGGTTGGGACATTCCCAAACGGTTGTGATGATGTAATAATACGGCACTGCTGAGTTACATTGGGCATCACGACGACAAAGGGCATAGTGCGTTACAGCACTATGCGGCCTTTAAAGGGTTTATTACGGGTTTCCAGGAACTGAGGGTGTAAGGCACTGTCAGAACACGGTCCCTGCACATCTAGGTCATGTACCCACTGCTGCTACAGTTATACAGGCCTTTTAACCCTCTAAGGACGGCATATCGCTAAAAGTTGACAGTTGTCATTATGATGCACTATATGCAGCCCCGGCAAGTAACTCTTGCATTGGTGTATTATGCCAACCCTTTCAGATTGTCTCAATCCTATAGGGTAGGCAAGATGATTGAATACAGCACCGACGAGTTAATCGCGTAGCATTAAGCCACCCGCAAATGGTTAAGGGCCGCATAGTGCTTTAGTCCATTATGCCCTTTGTCATCATTATGCATGAAGCCTTGATGAGTAAACTCGCCAGGACTTCATTCATACATCATGTTGACCCTATGGGGTTGATACACTCCTGGTGGATCGTCATGATGCATGAATTATGGGTAGACCCACCAGGGCTGAATTCACACATTTTACTGATATAGGACACATTAAAGCACTTTGAGAGCCTTGAAGGGTTAAGTCCATACCACCTGTATGCAACAACTGTCTATGTTTTAGTCTGAGTTTGGTCTGGTGGGAAGACCAACGGAGCGAGGGTATTGGATAAATATTTGCACTGTACATATTTTCGCGAATTTGAAAATCCGCGAAAATCGCGAAAATGAGTACAGCACGAATTAACATATGTTTACAGTAGTCCTGGCAGCACACAAGAACAGTACTGAAGGGGTAAAGCTAGGTGGAGCTGCTTCTGGCAGGGTGCTGGATGTCAGGCCACTCACAATGAAGGTTTCTCATAACCATGATCAGAATAACATGATGAGGGTGCTTTTTAGCTTTTTTGAATTTGATTTCATCAATGATTACAAATCTAACCAGTGGGAAACTAAGGCTCATCACAAGCTATTTTCACATTTTAGTAATTTAGTGACCCTTAAATTCAAGATGAGTACCGTAAATTCTCGCGTATAAGCCTAACTCGCGTATAAGCCGCACCCCTAACTTTGACAAATTATATAAGCTGCAGAGGGGGTCTGAATATTGCGATTTTGGTACTGTAGTATACTAATAAAAACTCTTGTATAAGCCGCACCCTGTATAGGCATGTTTGGTATTAAAAGAAAGCTGAGTCTGACTCGCGTACAAGCCGCGGCTTCTACGCGAGAATTTACGGTACTGCAAGATGACTCTAGCTCACTGCACTAAAAGTCATATCTGTTTATTTTAGGGAGTTTTTTTAATAACAACAGGGAGATGGTGAAACTTTACACAGATGTTTATATTTTTCAAAATAATGCACCTAGAGTTATTTTTAAATTATCTTGGAAAAGCACCTGTCCAGAGCAAAGACCCAGATCTGATTTAAAGAGCATCATTGTGCATCATCGTGACTTTACACAGATGTGCAACCCCCCGCCCCCCCCCCCCACCACACCCCTACCTGAAGCCTGGTTTGAATTTTTTTTTTCCCTCCCCCAAATCCACCACCCCTTCTGTTGTACAGAAGTGATCACCCTAGTTGAGTTGATTTGATTAGAGTTTCTTTTATTTATCCTGGCAGGTATGAATGGCCTGGTAGACCGTTTTGTACATGCACCAGCATCTGTTCTGATGAGCAGAAACTAGTAAAAGGCAATTAAGCCTTAATGTTTAACATGATTTATTTCTACCGTAGATGATGTCAGATGAGAAAGCAGCTTTTTGTTGTGGCCTAGGACATGTACAGGGGTGTTGTACATGTATGTATAATCCATATACAAGTGTACATAGAGCATACCCGAACTACTCTGAGGGAGTGCTCATTTTTAACAACAGGGGGCGTTGGTGTTAATGCATCATGCCCTTGGTTGTCATGATGATTGAATGCAGCCCTGGCAAGTTACTCATCAGGGCTGCATTCATGCATCATGACCACCCTGTGGGGTTGATACACTCCTGCAGGATCGGCATGATGCAGCAATGCAGCCACAGTGCGTAGCGAGATGTCAGGGTAGATAGACTAGACGTTACCGCCGTACCTACTGACTCATCCTTAATAGCCAAGACCTGGCATAAGCAAGCAGTTTAACCCTTTAAGGACGCACCAACGCAGCACTGGCGAGTTACTCGCCAGGGCTGCATTGAAGCATCATGAGGACCCTATGGGGTTGGGACATCCCCAAAGGGTTGTGATGATTTGATAATGCAGCACTGCAGAGCTACTCACCAGGGCTGCATTGGAGCATCATGACGATAATGGGTAATAATGGACAGTACAGCACTATGCGATCCTTAAAGGGTTATTACCCTTTAATGACGGCATAATGTGTTAATGCATCATGCCCTTGGTCACCATGATGCATGAATGCAGCACTGGCAAGTAACTCACCGGGGCTGCATTCAAGCTTCATGATGACCCTATGGGGTTGGGAAATCCCCCAAGGGTCGTGGTTATGTAACAATGCAGCACTGCCGAGCTACTTTGGGCATCATGACGACAAAGGGCATAGTGCGTTACAGAACTATGCAGCCTTTAAAGGGTTTATTACGGTTTTCCAGGAACTGATGGTGTATGGCACTGTCAGAACATGGTCCCTGCACATCTAGGTCACATGACCCACTGCTGCTATGTACAGTCAAACAGGTGTCTGTAACCCTCTAAGGACGGCATATCGCTAAAAGTTGACAGTTGTCATTATGATGCACCAATGCAGCCACGGCAAGTAACTCTTGCATTGGTGTATCATTCCAACCCTTTCAGATTGTCTCAACCCTATAGGGTAGGCAAGATGATTGAATACAGCACAGACGAGTTAATCGCATGGCATGGTGCATTAATGCATTATGCCACCCGCAAATGGTAAAGGGCCGCATAGTGCTTTAATCCATTATGCCCTTTACGCTAGGGCCCTTTCAGTTACTATTTCATATTACATAAATCTCATAAATAACAGTATGGCTATCAATATAGCTGTAGAAAGTTACTCTTAGAGTAGGAGAATTCATCATCCTTTTACCATATTTCATGTATACATTTGTAAATAGTGATGATGAGATGAGATGAGTGAATGTACGATTATATTTCACAGATATGAGTAATATATTATATTTTCATAAAATAAATGAATTATTTACATAAAACAGTCATTATTGTTCCTCAAGGGTTAAGTCCGTACCACCTGTACGCAACAACTGTGTATGTTTTAGTCTGAGTTTGGTCTGGTGGGAAGACGGAGCGGGGGTAATGTAAATTACACATGTGAAAAACACCGCCCTTGTGGCTATCGCCTCAGGGAGCTGTCATATTAAAGAAACTTGACAAGGAGATTTTTTTTCTCAAAAAAGGGCTTTTTGTGAAAATTCCATTTTTAATTTGGGGAGGAATATGTAATCATTCTGGGAAAAGAATCAAAACTTTTAATCAAGTGACTCAATAGCACTGATACTTTTCTCTTTATTGACCACCCTCCACTCATTTCTAATTTTTGAGATGCCCCCGACGGTCGCGGTCAACGGCCATGCCTACCTGACAAATCCCCCGTTCCACCCAAGACCCGAGCACCCATTTCCTGTGACCTAAGGAGGGCGGGTCTGACGGTGGGAGACTATAGTTCCAACCATGGCAGGGCTAACCACAGACAAAGCATTACAGGCCTGTAAAATTAGCAAGAGTTGGCATCACTGCCATGACCTATCCACACTTTTGTAGCTATATCTTAAAGGGATGCAGAATGCTTTAAATGTACCACACATATGTTATCATGATGTATGAATACAGCCATGGCAAGTAACTTGACAGTAATACATTCATAACATCATACTTTGGGATTGATGCACTCCTGGTGGTTATCATGATGCATGAATGCAACCCTGCGTAGACTCACCCAAACTGCATCCATGTGAAAATGGTATCACATATCAGAACAGCTTGTGGTCCTTAACCCTTCAAGGACGGTATGTCGCTAATAGACGACATCTGTCATCATGATGCATCAAAGCAGCCCCAGTGATTCAGAGCTGTTTTGATGCATCATTACAACCCTTTGATAGAGTCTCAACCCTCAAGCATGATGCATGAATGCAGTACTAGTTAGTTACTCACCAGAGCTGCATTTATGCATCATGGTGATCAAGGAATGTTAACCTCAAAGGGTTAACAGTAATAAAACATTTTTCTCTGCATGAATCATAAACATTATGACACTGGTCTCTGAGGCCAACCCCAGGCTGATTGTGAACTGTGATAAGAAGTAAACCGCTGGGAGAACCCAGCACAATCGGGGTGTATGTGGAGCCTACATGTGACCGTTTGGGGGTGGTCATTTTTTAACAAAAGGGGAGTGCTTGGTGGATTTGGAGGGGAGACAAAAAAAAATGGACCCCTTGAGGGGAGTTGAACCTAAAAATATTTAGAGAGGGTACCAAAATGTCACCCCTTTCTAACGAACAAGCCCATGCACATTTCTAAATGAAGTTGTCAATGGTGGTTTTGAACTGTCTGGGGGGGGGGGGGTCAACAAAATCTGGACCCCTCTTGCAGGGGGGACCAGAAAAAAAACTCACCCCCCCCCCCCCCCACTTTGTCAAAAAATGACCACTTACTTACTTTTTATGTACAACAATGTCTACCCCCCTCCACCCCTCGGTGAGGCGGTCAAAATTATTGCCCCCCACCCTATACCCAGGGAAAAACTATTACGGGAAAATCCTTCATAAAATTCACTAGCCAACCCCTAGTACAGTGAGATCTCGTTATAAGGAAGGCCTTTTGGCAAGGCAAATCTGTTCCTTAAAAGCAACATTCCTTGACAGGGGGGGATGGTGAGATTTCCCGTGGAGATGCGGAAATTCTTTACACCCACCCTTGTTTTGGGCCCCCTGCTGAAAAAGTCCTTTGAACTATAATAACGCACAGGCTTTTTTGCTAAAAAGGGGCACAAGTTTTCACCCCAAAAGATTGAGCATGTGAGTGAACTCACAGATGACTCAGGGTCAGGTAGAGGTGTGAAAGGAAATGTATCATTTAGTGTAGTAAAAAGGAGAATAGTATATTGGGAAAAGGGAAATTCTTTCAAAGTTAGAGTGCAAGAGCGTTTGTTTCAGGAAACCAGCGGGTGGGTGTGGGTGAGCAGGTGGGTGTGGGAGAGCTGGTGGGTGTGGGAGAGCAGGTGGGTGTGGGTGTGCAGGTGGGTGTAGGAGAGCAGGTGGGTGTGGCAGAGCAGGTGGGTGTGGGAGAGCAGGTGGGTGTGGGTGTGCAGGTGGGTGTGGGAGAGCAGGTGGGTGTGGGAGAGCTGGTGGGTGTGGGTGTGCAGGTGGGTGTGGGAGAGCAGGTGGGTGTGGGAGAGCTGGTGGGTGTGGGTGTGCAGGTGGGTGTGGGAGAGCAGGTGGGTGTGGGTGTGCAGGTGGGTGTGGGAGAGCAGGTGGGTGTGGGTGTGCAGGTGTCCCCAAAGTGTGAGTGTAATATGTGTGAGTGTAATATGTGTGAGTGTAATATGTGTGTAGTGTAATATGTGTGAGTGTAATATGTGTGAGTGTAATATGTGTGTAGTGTAATATGTGTGAGTGTAATATGTGTGTAGTGTAATATGTGTGAGTGTAATATGTGTGTAGTGTAATATGTGTGAGTGTAATATGTGTGAGTGTAATATGTGTGTAGTGTAATATGTGTGTAGTGTAATATGTGTGAGTGTAATATGTGTCAGTGTAATATGTGTGAGTGTAATATGTGTGAGTGTAATATGTGTGAGTTTTGATGTTGAACCACCAAAATTGAGTGCTTACAAACCCCCTCCCCCCACATACACACACAGTGTCAATTCCCAATGATCAGGTACCTAATTTTAGTACAATACGCTATTTCTCATTTCTGACAGCAGAATCATAACCTCCAGGAAATGCTGACCCACTTTGATAGGTCACATGCCTTATTTAATCAAATTCCAGGCGAGCAGGTGGGTGTGGGCAAGCAGGTGGGTGTGGACGTCAGTGCCCTGCAGCACGTAACCGCCGTTTTGGGCGAGAAAGTGCATCTGGGCAAGCAGGTGGCTGTAGGCATCAGCGCCCGGCAGTGCCTAGCCCCCCTTTTACGTCTCGGCCGAAAAGAGAGTCGATCGGAGCGTCAGCAGCGACACCATCTCCGTTTCTGTTTCGCCTTGTCGGCCGGCCGCGGGGCAGCGTGTGCTACAGATGATTAGCTACATGTGAGTGTAATAGGTGTGAGTGTAATATGTGTGAGTGTAATATGTGTAATACCCTTATGTCCCAACCCCCAACCCCAACCCAAGGCGTGGTATAAGACACTGGTAGCAAAGCTACCTGTATCAAAAATTTGTCGGTCGGACCATATATGTATTAGAGAGCCCTTGTAGTGACGCTCACACTTGCCGTTAGGCTTACGGATACTCTAAAAATAGGGGGAGGGGGGAGGGGGCTGTGGGGGGTTGATATTTTCCCTTATAATGTGTTTGGACTGTGTTATTGTAAAATTTGGAAGTGATCTGTGATGGCCTTGTTTGTGCTATCATAGTTATATTGATTCTCTGCATCTCACATTTTGCATGTCTCACTTTTTCTGTTGTGTGTTTTAGAGTGGTGGTAGAATGTGCCCAGTTTTTGGCCAGTTTGGGGGTAGAAAGACAGAAATACGGGCAAATTCGCTGAAAATGTCATTTCTATCTTCTGTTGAAAACGCTTAAGCCTTGAAGTCTATGGGTGTCCGAAGCGGGTGATAGATTTGGTTTAGTACATTTCCATAATAGCGAAAGAGAGAAATAAATTCGCAAAGATCGCAATTCAATATTTTGAGTATTTTGAGTTTTTTAGAAAAAATTTTGAGGAAAATGCTGTCCCCCGATCTTGCCTATGTCATAGAATTTTATACATGTCTCTATGTCGAATGATAACCAGAATATAACAATTCTCCTATGTTACAAAATTGTCTTAAAATGCAAAATTGGTAGGTGTATAATACTCAAAAATATGTACACCCACCACCTCCACTGTAATAATAAATGAACACTCCCTAAGCAAGACCAAATATAGAGAATGGGAAATAACAGAAAGTTCCTTCTATCAGTCCTCCTTATAAAGAGGTTGCACTGTAGATAGTTCCTGGACCTGTATGTATTGTGATGTATGGCAGGGGCGTGGCAACCGGCGGGGACGGGGGGACATGTCCCCCCCACTTTTGACCAACCCCAAAAAGGTCAAACCAAAAAGGTCAGTCAAAATGGGGTCAAAAAGGGTCAAAATACCCCTCAGTCCCCCCTACTTTAAAACTGCTTGCCACGCCCGTGTATGGCCGCACCATGTACAAGTGTGGCTGTGAGGCCTTCCTGTGGGACTATATATATAGGCCTACATCTCAACAAAATAATATTATAATTGTCTGGCATATCCTGGCGAGTCCCCTGACTGTAAGGGCATCAGTACCTTTATTAGTGTTAAGATTGACACCTACAGGAGGAGGGCAGCGTCATACCTTTGGTGGTGTCATTATGGGTCATAAAATGTGTGGAAAGGAGGGGGAATTTCATTAGGACTGCAGTTAAATACACTGGAGGAAGGGTGTGATGGGGTGAGAATTTTGGTTTATTGGAGATCTCAATTTAACTATTGGCCAAAGCTGTAAGTTTGTGCCTCTCCGGGTGCCTCTACATGGGTTAAAAATCGACATGTGCGACACGGCGACACGGCCCTTTTAAAAATCGACGGACACATGCATTGTTATAAGGCCCCAGTATATCATATAGACATAAAAATCGACACGACGACACGGCCGTTTTGCAAAAAATCGACACGGCGACATGGTCAAAAGTGTGGGTACCCATGTAGAGGCACAAGTTTCCCACAGAGAACTCATAAGCCAGGTCCTTTGTCGGCCTCGCCAGACAATGTATATAATGAGGCTCAGTGCTGCCCCCTGAGGGACGGAACCTGAACCATCCAGTGGTGACAGAATGTCTCACCAGGGGGCAGTACTGAGCCTATTTACAGGTATTTGGTGCAGACTGCACGACACTAATACCCCCCCCCCCCCCCCAACTATTATATAGGCCTATATAGCACACATGCAATAATAAAATAGTCTTGTGTGTCACTGGGCTTAGCCACTATTATTCTTTTATAGATGGACATTTTCCCTTAGTATTCAGAGCAGATGTTAAACTACCTGGCAATCAATCAATAAACTCCTGCTTGGGAAATTGAGATATGTGATGTGTGCTATAACCCTGGTGCGGCTTATAGGATTTTACAAAGTTTTTGTTTGGCAATTCCAGCTTAATTGATTTTTGCAGGCCCTTACATAAATCTCTCTATATATATATATATATATATATATATAAGTATAAAGTAAGAATCACAGAATAAATGAAACTTACGTGTATATTTCAATCATTTATATCGTATTGAATTTGCGAAAGATTATAATACAAAATGTTAGATTTTTGTATATTAAAGACCCCTCCTCTCACGGTATAGTTACATGCACTTTATTTTAAGCTTTTCTCCACAAATTTTACTTTCTGTTTTCAATCCCCTATTTCATAATAATAATTGTATTCAATACAAGAGGCTGCTATAGAAACTTAAAATATCATTATTAATAAGCCTTATACCGGTATTAGGGAGTGATAATTTTTGTAACAATCGGGGGGGGGGGGGGGTTAGCGTGGAGAGTGCAAATTCCCGGAATGCGTTTCCTCACACACAAGACATTTTCCAAATTATGTGCTGACGCTCACTAGTGAAACTAATTAGGAGGTAGTGGGACTGTCCCTTAAGAACAGGGACAGTGCCACATCCTATAAATGCTTCTTGTAACTAGCGTTATTTTATACTAGCTATACATTCTATAACGGATATGTATCTCCTCAGGATAATCCGAAATAAAATATCAATCAATCACAGTTGTTATACATGTAGTCCGTGACCCAACCCCTCTCCATGACCCAACCATCCAGCTAATCACATCACGACAAGCAGACTGAACACGTTTGTAGTTATTTTATTCTGTGTCAGTTCCCTGTTTGAACATTGGCAGGAAGGTCTTACAGTACAAATTACACCGACATACCTCGGACTTAAATAAACGCAATAATAATACACAGCCTCCACAGAAACTTAACTCCGCCGATATTTCAACAGAAAGAAAAATATTTTCCTTCAACATATTTACTGGTATTCAATTGATTTGTGGGCTTGACCCCAGGGAGAAATCATGACATAAATAAAATTAGACATTTTGGTAAATTTTGTCAAAAATCTGATTTATTTTACCTAATCCACTATGGAATTCCCTGACTTTCCCTGTCCTGTGAGAACATGTATTCAAAGTAAGACTATGTATACACTCATTGTCAAAAAGAGTTTTGCATACAGGCATGGCATGGTCATTCATTTTACTTCAATAGGTTTTTCATTTGTTAGCTCTTCTCTCAAAACAGTTATAAATACAATACTATCACACTCACTGTCTGACTTAGCCACTTCAGGGCTTGTTAACTATATTATACAACTAATATAGAAGAAACTATTACAACACATTTTTGTCTTGTATAGACTGCTAGTTGGTTTCAAGGGGAATAATTAAATTGGAGTTAGTTCACTTCCTTTCCAAGTTAGCCGGTTTCCATTATTAAAACATAACAGTTTTATGAAAATGTCATAGGTTGAAAGTTAACTTTACAGGATTTTCCTCATAGTTGAAAATATATTTTTCCAAAAACAAGTATAGCCCATCTTTCTTACATCAGTATACATGTATATAGCTGGCAGCTGTGATGAAGAAGCTCACAGATTCTACATATACAATCATAAAGATACATTTTATAAGTATCTTTTATTGGCAATGTTTGATTTGCTGGTCAGACTTCCAACTTAATGCTTAATCACTCGTAGTTTACTTTAATGCAACATGCCGTTTGTCGTCATGATGCATGAATGCAATCCTGGTGATCAACTTACCAGAGCTCCATGTATGCATCATGTCGACCCTATGGGACTGATACACTCCCAGAGGGTCACCATGATGCATAATTGCAGTAAATAGCCAGTGCTGCATCCATACTTGAGTCAATATTGCTGAACTTAATGCCAGTCATGTACAAGTGAAATATATATGCCATCAGCTGGATATGAAACAAATACAGGCAACTACCCCTGCCTATACACAATCAGTATAAATAGAAGACTTTTAATCAACATCATGACAACAAAGGGCATGGCACTAAAACACTATGCAGCCCATCAGGGTTAATACTTAGTCTGTCTACACTTGGCACACTTTACACGGTATTTACAGAATTGCTACATTAACACACACACACTCACACACTACTGTGGTTACGTCAGGCGGCCGTCGAGTCCATTCTGGTACAGCTCTTCTAACTCCTCTATCAGCTCTCTGTGTGGGGGAGAAGGCACATGTCATTGTTTTAAATGAACCAGGTATATGTGTATACCAGCGCCTTCGGCGACTGGAATTTAAAAAAACATGTTAGAAAGCATCAATTTATGCCTATAGGGCCGACACGAACCCCCCCCCCCCCCGCCTTTCTCACGGATCACAGGCAGCCTAGAACACCGCGGGAAAATTATGCGTGTGGGCAGACCAGCGTTCGGCTGCCCTACATTTCCATGGTAACTCGGCCATGACCCTGGCACGGGGAGGAGCGTCGCTGTTGTCAGGTCCCTTTGTCGATAGATAACTTCCATCTAACATTTCTAAATTATTTGGATATATAAGCCCATGATAATTCATGTCAGAAATGCTTTAGGCATTAACTATGCATTGTCGTAGCATTACACATCCTTTCTATTACAAGTATCCTATTGTTATGCCTAATAGCATAAAAAAAACTATGGCGGACATGTGTGAAATGGCTTGCTTTGTGTTGTCAGGCACTGTCTGTCAAGATTAGGTTCTTGAAACAGGTTTTCATTAAAGGCATTATGATTTAATCTTGATACAAGCCTATTGCTCTCCCCTCCCATATTATAAGTAGGGGGGTCTGTTCATAGGAGTTCTTAAAACATGAAAGGAAAAAGAGGAAAATCCTGAATAGATTACAAGCAGGTTTAACTGTGAGAGAGATGACGATTACCCACTTTTCTTCCCCCTAATACTGAGCTGGGTGTTCTTGGGGTACCACTTTATAATTTGAATAAGAATTTAAACTATATGAAAAACAACAGTAATGGGAAAGTCAAATACAAGCATATTTTAGTGTGGTTGGTGGGTGAAAGTTTATCAAAGCACTATGCTGTCCTTAAGGTTTAACAAAGACATAGAGATTGGCTTACTTGGCACAGTAGAAGAAGACGTAGCCCGTCTGTTGCCGTGACGTACACACGTTGATCTCGGTGGTATGACTCACGTGGGAGTCGTCATAACTACTCCACTTGTTCTTACGGATGTCTAAAGCGTCACAGACATAATGTCCTACAACGAGAACAAGTGGAATGACCAATCAAATCACATTAAATTCAAGATAGGCACTTATATAAAACCTGGCTCTTAAATGCGACAGTACGGTAGACTAATAAGATCTCTCTTTGTTATTGATCCCAGTACAGTCTTGCTACAGGTCCTTCATAAAAATAAAGTATCGGTGCTACCGAAATAAAGTATAAATCCAGCTCAAATAAAGTATAAATAAAGTATAATTATGGTCCCTGAAAACTGTTATTTCTGTAAAAATCTAATATTTTTAAGTATAGAATACTTTAGTTTCGGGCAAATTTCTCCACTTTTCTTGAAAATAAATTATAAATAAAAACAAATTTGGAAAATTGCTGAAATTAAGTATTTACTGTTTTTAAAGTATCACGTGGCAACCCTGCCAGTATTGTGATAGCTCTTAGAGAGGCCGATATCTAACAGCAGGTATGACAAGGACTACGTACCAACGTTGGACGAGGACCCCAGGTGGCTGACTACACTCACAAGGCGGTACGAGTACGGCAACTCTCCCGACTGCAAGGGGCAAAGTACACATCAGTAACTTTACTTATACCGCTCAATATTTTAAATTTTCATATTTTTCTCATTATTATCATAGAGTACAATGTTAACTTCTTGACCAGGTCTTCTGGCTCACAAGAAATAATCATGTCTCTGTGTAAATATATAAAGCAATACACTCATGGACAACAAGTGCATAGTTATTTAGTGCATTTGCTATTTCATGATTTGTCGATATGATGCATGAATTCAGTCCACCTGTCTATTCACCAGGGCTGCATTCATGTAATATATTTACAAATGTCTTAAAGCACTATGCTGCCATTTGAAGGCTGACAATCCAAACACCTGATATTGTCTACCAGCCTTATCTGTATTCTTCCCCTTACCCTGAAGTTGGCACTGAGCTCCTTGAGCTGACCGGGAGTAGAGCCTTACCCTGAAGTTGGCACTGACCGGGAGTAGAGACTTACCCTGAAGTTGGCACTCAGCTCCTTGAGCTGACCGGGGGAGTAGAGCCCAGGTCCCTCCGTCCCACACACCTCCTCATCTGAGTCCAGCACCGGCAAGATGTCCTTGTTGTAGTCTGTAACATGGAGGTAGCATGAAGACTCAATGTGCTATAATGGTGATATTGGTGTGAACTATGATATGGTACATGAAACTGACAATAGGGGTATTCAGGGTATATATACAGCAGCCATATTTTCTGCCATTATATACGAGGATGCAATGGTTTTGATCTAGGATTTGCACACCATAGGTGTGGTGACCGGCTTTTTTTTAAGGATTTAAAAAAAAAGGATTTTGTGTGTGTTTGATGGTATACAGAAGCCGTGATGCATTTATGCATCACTGTGTAGTTGCAGCAGTGTGCTGTCCTTAAAGGGTTAGTGAAAAGAAGTCATGATGCATTCACGCATCACTGTGTAGTTAAAGCAGTGTGCTGTCCTTAAAGGGTTAGTGTAGAGAAGTCATGATGCATGAATGTATCACTGTGTAGCTGCAGCAGTGTGCTGGCCTTAAAGGGTTAGTCTAGAGAAGCCATGATGCATGAATGTATCACTGTGTAGCAGTGTGCCATCCTTAAAGGGTTAGTTTACACAAGTCATGATGCATGAATGCATCACTGTGTAGTTACAGCGGTGTGTTGTCCTTAAAGGGTTAGTGTAGAGAAGTCATGATCCATGAGTGTATCACTGTGTAGCTGAAGGAGTGTGCTGGCCTTAAAGGGTTAGTGTAAAGAAGTCATGATGCATTCATGCATCACTGTGTAGCTGAAGCAGTGTCTCATCCTTGAAGGGTTAGTGTGGAGAAGTCATGATCAATGAATGTATCACTGTGTAGTTGAAGCAGTGAGCCATCCTTAAAGGGTTGTTTCATAGAAGTCATGATGCATGAATGCATCACTGTGTAGTTACAGCAGTGTGTTGTCCTTAAAGGGTTAGTGTAGAGAAGTCATGATGCATTCATGCATCACTGTGTAGTTGCAGCAGTGTGCTGTCCTAAAAGGGTTAAAGAAGTCATGATGCATGAATGTATCACTGTGTAGTTGCAGCAGTATGCTGTCCTTAAAGGGTTAGTGTAGAGAAGTATTGATGCATGAGTGTACCACTGTGTAGCTGAAGGAGTGTGCTGGCCTTAAAGGGTTACTGTAGAGAAGTCATGATGCATGAATGTATCACTGTGTGGTTAAAGCAGTGTGCCATCCTTAAAGGGTTAGTTCACGGAAGTCATGATGCATGAATGCATCACTGTGTAATTAAAGCAGTGTGCTGTCCTTAAAGGGTTAGTGTAGAGAAGTTATGATGCATTCATGCATCACTGTGTAGTTGCAGCAGTGTGCTGTCCTTAAAGGGTTAAAGAAGTCATGATGCATGAATGTATCACCGTGTAGTTGAAGCAGTGTGCTGTCCTGATCTCATGATGCAGTTTATGAATGCACCCACCAGCTCGGCCTGCATGGCTTTACGAATGCTCCCACACGGCACCCACGTTACGGACCACTGCCTGCCGCTGAGGGCTGTACAAGGAGCCTAGAGGCACTCAGACCGTGAACATCGTGTGAATAACATGTGTGGCTATGACGGCTTGTGGGAGGAGCAGGCGCTACAGGCGTCAACTGGTGTGATACAATCAGGCCCTATGAGGATTCAAGTGCTACTACTAACTAACTCTGTCCTGAAACGCCAGTTGGAGCCTATGGAAGCTAGGTCACAGTCCACTGGCTCTGCCGCTATGCAGGCTGTACTGTGCCTACGGTTCGCGGCTGCAGGGTTAAGTCAATGGTGCGCTTTTTCTCTCTCTGTGCTTACAGCGGGTTCACTTCCTCTCATATAGACCGGATCCATGGAACATGGTGCCGGTCAATAATGGCAGAAAATATGGCTGCTGGATCATGGACTGATTAAAAGTACAAGCTGCTGGTAGTTAGGGATATGGCTTTGAATCTGTAATCAGGGATAGCGGAGTGGGAGATGTGGGGCCAGTTAAGCAACTTGTCTGTCTATACTCTCTTCATATAAAAACTCTTAACTCATTTTAATCTACAGTCTTAGTACTAGAGCGTAAAATATGCTGGCCGGGAACAAATTATTCTCATTCAAGCTTCCTATAGGGTTGAGATACTCCCAAACGGTCAATATAATGTATGAAAGGGCTCCATTCATGCATCATGATGACGAGGGGAGTACTACTGATTACAGCGCTGTGCCTCACCTTGCAGACTGAGCTCCGTGGCACGTCTCAGCTCCTCCTTCTCCCGGTCTGTGTCCTCCTGTAACCATGACAACACACACTTACACTCCTGTAACCATGACAACACACACTTACACTCCTGTAACCATGACAACACACACTTACACTCCTGTAACCATGACAACACACACTTACACTCCTGTAACCATGACAACACACACTTACACTCCTGTAACCATGACAACACACACTTACACTCCTGTAACCATGACAACACACACTTACACTCCTGTAACCATGACAACACACACTTACACTCCTGTAACCATGACAACACACACTTACACTCCTGTAACCATGACAACACACACTTACACTCCTGTAACCATGACAACACACACTTACACTCCTGTAACCATGACAACACACACTTACACTCCTGTAACCATGACAACACACACTTACACTCCTGTAACCATGACAACACACTTACACTCCTGTAACCATGACAACACACTTACACTCCTGTAACCATGACAACACACACTTACACTCCTGTAACCATGACAACACACACTTACACTCCTGTAACCATGACAACACACACTTACACTCCTGTAACCATGACAACACACACTTACATTCCTGTAACCATGACAACACACTTACACTCCTGTAACCATGACAACACACACTTACACTCCTGTAACCATGACAACACACACTTACACAGGGTTCCCACAAAAAATTCAGATTGAAATTCCATGACATTTCCATGACGTTCCATGACAAAAAAATGTCCATAATTTTTACGTTCTTCCGGGGGCTAAGGGGCTTGGCCCCTGAAAGAAAATGCTAAAATCTACAAGTGAAATGGTTCCTTCGCAGAGGTTTTGTAACATTAATTCTATTATTTTCCATTTCCATGACATTCCATGACACACAGCAAAATTTTTACAAAATTCCATGACATTCCTGTAACCATGACAAGACACACTTACACTCCAGTAACCATGACAACACAGCTTTATACTCCTCTACACATCACACACACAGTATGTCACTAGGTGGAAGTTAACCCAAAGGGTACATAGATAAAACTCCATGCCATTGACATGCATGTACATCATACTTCACGAGTTGAAGCTGGGTCATATCACATGGTGCCGAAGACTGAGTGTGATATGACCTAGCTTCAACGAGTGATGTATGCTGTGCATGTATGTTAATAAGTGGGGTTTTGTGTTTATTACATGGCCCTCCTGTCTTAAAATGAAGAAAATCAACAATTTGGAAGCCATGGAAAATGGGACCTATATTTGGGTACACGGTCCTCCATGGGGGCATGGAGTACGGAGCTTCCATAGGTTTAGCATAGAGAAGGCCATACCACCATGTAATAAATCCGCCTTGCTTTTCATGGTAAAACTTTCCAAACAGCTTCTTTAAGACCCCTTAGGCTGCTTATACATTGTACCAAGGCAGGCCCTTATTCAAGGTACATTTTAGTGCTTAAAGAAATATTTCAAGACTCCTCTACCCTGCAGCTTATAAGGATATATTCAAGAGCGGCACTTATTTAAAACCCAACGGTAATGTATAAAGTGCTGACCTGTTCGCGGATGCTCCTCTCTAGCGCCTCCTGGAACTCTCTGTCCTCCTTCTCCTTCTCCTCTCTCCGCTTCTCTGCCCACTCAGACTCCTTGCTGTCAGCATGAACAGGGGACAGATTCTCTTTGTCAATGGCTGTAAGTAAGGTAGGGTGAACCCTTATAAACCTGCCTCACTTGGTCAATGGGATTTCGCTCACATCATATTTGAAATATTGTGTCGGCATTTTTAAAAACAATTTTTTCAAACCCCTTTTCTTGCACTAATTCCCCCAGATCAACCCATAAAATCCTTTTCAAACCAAAAAACAACTTCATACCAGAATATAACACCCGGGAATCGAACATTCGCGACTGGGGAACATATAGGGAAGTCACCAGGTGCCATTAGGAGGGCCATGACCATTCAGCAAGTAAATGCTTTACCTTGTCCAGTTTTCACTGGGGATGCAAACAGTTGGCCGTCAGGTTGTTTCAGGTCCTCATTGGTCAGGGGTTTGGGCGGCTCGGGCGTATCATCCCCAAACAACTCCTTCTCTAGTTCTAACTTTGCCTCTTCCGTCATCACTGCGTCAAAGTCATCCATACCCATGGGTTCTACCTTCCCTGTCATTGGTGTAGAAGTTTATAGATTATCAGTTATTCACTAATTGTGTCAATATAGCAATGTATCAGTTATTCGATATATGATATCTAGAGGTAAACTAAACCTGAGAAAATGTGTTCGCAACAGCTAACAGTGTGTGAGGTAATGCAACTCAAAGTCTTAAGAGCTGTAGGAATTCATAAATTAAATTTGGCAGATGGAAATAAAGCCAAAAATCAGATTAAATTAAATTTAGTTCTTCACATTTTACGATGTAAAAAACCTTAATAAAGATCAGATTTACATGCAGTGAAAACTGACATGTAGCCAAGGAGATTTCCAAGACAGCAGTGCATCTATACCAGTAATTTGTCAATTCAGTTATCCACTACTGTGAAAGTACTTATTTTCACGGTTTAAATTTCAGCGGATGAGTGAAAATCAGCAAATTCTCGGGAATTTATTCCATACTTCAGCATATAAAATTTTGGCGGATTTTGCATTTCCTAAAAATAGCGAAAACATTTACCCAGCCAAATAAAGTACTTTCTCAGTACATAAAAATTAGCTATGTATCGATACGTGTGATACCAAAGACATCCCTACCTGTGGGAGACCGGCGCTCCTCCGTTACCCCCGTCTCCAGTTCTGGTTCTGGGTTAGGTGTAGAGTGCATGACCCGTGCCGGCTTCCTCCGTGCGGGCGTCAGTCTGTTCCTGAACACGGGGAACATGGGTCGGGGTCCCGGCCCCATCCGCTTAGAGTCCCGCGTCTCCCCCGGGGTGTCGGACACATCGTCTGAGTAATGGTCGGTGTCGGCGTGTTTAAAGGTGATGTCAGGCTCGGAGTCGGTGGAGCACCGTCTGACAGGGGTAGTCCGTATCTCACCAGGCTCTAGGTCCTGGTGCCTGTTAGTAACAACCTCAGGTTCAGAGTCTGTAGAGTGCCGTCGCTGTCTTGCGGCCGGTTTACTCTGGCTTCGATTAGAGTCAAATTTCTCGGTGGCTATGTCGGGTAGGTGTTCGTCGTCTGAGGGATACCTGAGGGGAGGGGACTGCTCTAGGTACTCTGTTTGTGTGCTGGTGTGTGCGTCTGTGTGTGTGTCTGTGTGTGTGTGCCGCGTGGGGCGGGGTAGGCCCAGACTACGACTCATGGCTAGTTCTAACTGCTCCTCTTCTGTTAACTGTTTAATGTCTTCCTCATCTGAAAACATAAAAGCCAATTTCAATGAACACCTGACCTTTTTTTTCTTAAATTTCAGTCTCTATATGAAATAGGTCTACTACCGTATAATGAATTTCAGAATCCATCTGGAAAGAAGTTTTATAACTTTTTGATGTTTGTCCCAATCAGATGAATCTGTTTTTATTTGAGAGCAGAATTTGATATCTGAGACACAATTGTTCCTGGGCATGGCTTCCCTTGTACAACAACTCGATTCTAGTCCGAGTATTGGCTGAGCAATTTTTCAAGCGGTAATATTTTGCATGATAGGGCATGGAGATGTCACTCCAAATTCACACCAAATTTGCAGTTAAACATGCATAAATGTATACATATTTTTATTGGGAGTGGTTTATTTTATAACTGGGTTTAAAAGTAGATATTAGACAGATGCTTATATTTCAGAAGAAATATATCAAATTACTTACCTAAAGACCCCTGACTAGCGACTTCAGAGTCGTGTGGGTCCATGGTTCCATCCAGTTGTGCCACCGCCTGCTTGTGCTCATACTGAGAAAGGGGAAAAGGAGGGGTTTAGATAATCTAAATCAATTGGAATTTCTCATCAAATAATTCACAAGAAAGGGATTCCGAGACTGACTAGTATTCAGTCTGCCGAAATTCAGTTCATGTCACTTTTGTCGACTGGCCAACATTACATGTCAGTGGGAGGAATCAGATATGAGGCATAGGATATCGTACAATTTTGTGGCTGGTACGAAGAAAGTCAGACCCAGCACTAATCTATCACCAAAAATACCTATATAGGGTGTGGCTCATACGAGGGGTTTATAAGTGCATTACAGTATTAAATTAGCCAGAGTTGGGGGGTGCGGCATACACACAAGTTAGGCTTATACAAAAAATTTACCGGCCTCAGTACAATCTTTGATCCTTTCAGTCATATTCAGGGATGAAAGTCGACTATGTCAAAAAAACTTGAAGATACAACATACCTCACAACTACATTATAGAGCATATGAATGTTTATGCATCTATAGACACATATATCTAGTGCAGTGCAGCAGGATTTGTCATGTCTATATTCTCCTGGACGTCATCTCCTGCTGAGGAGAAGCATTTGTCATGTCCATGTGATCATGGACGTTATCTCCTGGTGAGGAGAATGAGAAATCTGTCCATACACTCTCCATGCATAGCACCTTAGTTTCAGTGGCTAAGCCTTATGTGAAGAGTGTAAATGCATAGGACTATAGAGGAGAGAGATGGCTTCAAGGTTTCTCAAGTTAACTTGAGAAAAACTTGACACTGAGATCAGTGTGGTGTAGCCTGTCTGTGTATGGGTAGGACCACTGAGGATGAACCTGTGATGATTCTGCTGTCTTTTCATAGGATTACACAAACAAAATAAGTTTGTTTGAGTTTATATTGAGTAATTATCAAATATATCCTAATCCTGATTATATTTTTTTGATTTAAAAAAAAACTTGATTTCAGGGAAAAACTTGAAGACTTTCGTCCCTGCATATTAGCTTTACAGTAAACTTACCCCATGGAAAGTTATAGGCTAAAATGAGTGGGCTTGAAATAAGGAGTAACAGTAAGGCCACTTTAAAAAAAAGATCAGCTTTGCAGACACCGCCCACATCATTTAAAAAGGGTCGCATGATTGCTTTTTATTACCCCTGACATCATATCTCAACGACCAATTGCAGTAGGAACTCAATTTAAAAAGCATTTTCTTCCTTGATACAATACATATTTGTTTAGACTATTGTTTTGATTACTTATAATGGTTATATTGTGAATTATACGCATATCAGCCTATCCAAATTTCTTTAAACTGAAATAAAAATAAAAAGGAGCCCCCTCATGGTACACATTTAAGAATATCAAGTAAAATAAAAAGCCGCCCTCCCGCATCTTGTTTTTCTCAAAAGTATCCGCAAAGCTCATAATTAATTTTAAGCAGCCTAAGGAAAGCGTTGTTTACCTGAGTGCGTAGCGGGGGTATGAAGCTGGGCTCGTCGTCTGAGATCATGTCTATGTCCTCACTCAGTGTCTGCACCCGGTCTGCACCGTCCTGTACCGGGGGATGAAAGTCGACTATGTCAAAAAAACTTGAAGATATAACATACCTCATAACTACACTATAGAACACTATGAATGTTTATGCATCTATAGACACATATCTAGTGCTGTGCAGCAGGATTTGTCATGTCCATATTCTCCTGGACGTCATCTCCCGCTGAGGAGAAGCATTTGTCATGTCCATGTGGTCATGGACGTTATCTCCTGCTGAGGAGGATGAGAAATCTGTCTGTACACTCTCCAGGCATAGCACCTTAGTTTCATTGGCTAAGCCTCATGTGAAGAGTGTAAATGCATAGGACTATAGGAGAGAGAGGGCTTCAAGCTTTCTCAAGTTGACTTGAAATTGGCTGAGAAAAACTTGGCACTGAGATCAGTGTGGTGTAGCCTGTCTGTGTATGTGTAGGACCACTTGGGATTAACCAGTGATGATTCTGCTGTCTTATCATAGGATTACACACACAAAATAAGTTTGATTGAGTTTATATTGAGTAATTATCAAATATATCCTAAGAGAGCCAACAGCTAAATATCCTGAGTATATTTTTTGTCATTGAAAAAAAACTTGATTTCAGGGAAAAACTTGAAGACTTTGATCCCTGTACAGTACAACAGTTTAATATGCACAGTGTATGCTACAGGGTACAAGTTCTAATATTGGTCATAATAAACTGGTAGTAAGTCACCGGTGCTTGTGGATTTTTTGGGCAAGCATCTCAGCATATTTTCCCCTCTTTGCAACTTAAAGAGTACCAAATTTTACTTGAGCTATTTTCCTCAACTCCCAACTGTGGGGGTCTAATGCCTGTATTCCTCTTCCCCATTCATCAACATAAGGTAACGACAACTCCCTGGTAATTATGACTTTTTGAAACCAAGCCCAGAGTTGTCGCCAGTTACATACCGTGTCCTCCCCACTGCTGTGCTGCCACCGTGAGGTTGGCCGTTCCCGTGACAACTTGGCCTCAGCCGTGAAGTCCTCCTGGTCCAGGTTCCTGCCGGCATCCACCTGGACATGACCCGGCACCTGCTTGAAGCTCCTGTAGAAACAACGTCTGCATTTAGTATATATGGAGTAAGTGCATGTGTACTAAGACTAAGGTGCATGTGTACTAAGTCTAAGGTACATGTGTACTAAGTCTAAGTGCATGTGTACTGAGAGTAAGTGCATGTGTACCAGGACTAAAGTGCATGTGTACTAAGTGTAATTAGACTGGTCCAGGTTCCTGCCCGCCTCCACCTGAACATGACCCGAAACCTGTTTGAAGCTCCTGCACAAACAAGGCTTTATTCAATTACAGGTATTAAGTAACTGATGTACTAGGTGCATTTGTACTAAGTGCATGTGGACTAAGACTCACATGCATGTGGGACCGGTGAGTGTAATTTGACAAAGTGCACATGTACTAGGACTAAAGTGTATGTGTACTAAGTGTAAAACTAAGTGCATGTACATTAAATCTCAAGTACATGTGTGCTAAATGTAATAAAATCAAGTGCTTGTGTAAATGGGCTAAGTGCATGTGTACTTATAACTAAGGTGCATGTGTACTTGGACTATGGTACATGAGTACTAAGACTAGGATGCATGTGCACTAGACTAAGTACATGTGTACTAAGACTAAGGTGCAAGTGAACTAAGGCTAAGGTGCATGTGTACTAAGACTAAGGTGCATGTGTACTAAGACTAAGGTGCATGTGTACTAAGACTAAGGTGCATGTGTACTAAGACTAAGATGCATGTGTACTAAGACTAAGGTGCATGTGTACTAAGACTAAGGTGCATGTGTACTAAGACTAAGGTGCATGTGTACTTAGACTAAGGTGCATGTGTACTAAGACTAAGGTGCATGTGTACTAAGACTAAGGTGCATGTGTAGTAAGACTAAGGTGCATGTGTAAGTCCAAGTCTAAGTGGACCAACTGTATGTGGACCTACCCGACAAAGTTGAGCTTGCGTCTAGACGGAGTGTCCTCTCCCCGGTCTAGTATGTCTGACAGTTTATCTGAGTGTCTTTTTGTTTCAGATCCAC
The DNA here is from genome assembly GCA_947462335.1 of Harmothoe impar. NCBI lineage: Eukaryota > Metazoa > Annelida > Polychaeta > Phyllodocida > Polynoidae > Harmothoe > Harmothoe impar. Next base: position 2,514,476 of record OX381719.1, on the reverse strand, counting down.
TGTAAGGAAAATAATGAACATAAAAGGTAAATTTCCTAGCAATGGAACTTAAAATCAATAAATGCCCCTCCCCGATTACTTATTCCCATTTCCTCCCAAAAAATATCTTGATATAATAATTTGATATGTAGTTCTTAATATAGTTTTTGAAGACAAATTAAAATCCCTTTCATGGGGGTATTCTAGAGAATGTGCATGGGGTGGGTACCCTCCAAGAGACTAAAGAGTCCCCGTGCTTCCATTTTCTCATTGGATCTATACATATTACAGAGGTGTGAGCCTTTGAAGCCAAGCGTACTCCAACAGATTTGATCAAAATCAAAACCAACTTAAGCCTTGTAGCTGTGGTTGAGGTCGGGAGGGAAGGCCGGCTGGTGGTCTGGGTGCAGTGCCCCTGTGTGTGTGTGTGGTGAGGGGGTGGGGGTTGGTTATATACTGACAGACTTACGGTTATGTAGAGTCGTAGCTGTGGTTGAGGTCGGGTGGGAAGGGTGGTGTGTGTGTGTGTTTGAGGGGGGGGGGGTTGGTTATATACTGACAGACTTACGGTTGTGTCAAGTCGTAGCTGTGGTTGAGGTCGGGTGGGAAGGGGGGGGGGGGGGGGGGGTGTGTGTGTGTGTGTGTGTGTGTGTGTGGTGGGGGGGCTGGTTCTATACTGACAGACTTACGGTTGTGTCGAGTCGTAGCTGTGGTTGAGGTCGGGTGGGAAGGGGGGGCTGGTGGTCTCGGTACAGTGCCCCTGTAGCGTTATGAAGCGTGGTATGGCGGTGGATCCCCCGCTCTTACCGCAGAACGACCCCTGCTGCAGAATGCTGTACCGCTTTAGGTGCATGATCATTATCCTGAAACAACAAGCATACAGGGTAAGTAGTCCTTCTAAAATGCCACCGGTCCAGCAGATTGTCAAGTGCAGCAGGACTGAATTTCCAGTCGCATGTTGGGCTTTTCTGAATGAAAAAGTTTTCGCAAAGACTGGCTTAGGAAAACCTCGGGGTCCTGAACACAGCACTGGTGTTCATTGAGCAACATGTATCATTGTTGTAAAGATCAGAATGTAAACAGTAGCTTTTTAAGTTAACCTATAGCCTAAACATTATCATGACCTTGCAAAACAGTGAAACATTTAGCATTGTATATATATATGTAGATGATTTTTAATAGTAACTTTTAAGCTTTTATCCTTCTTCTGAAGGTGTCACAGAACATAAGATGATGGTACAAAATAGGTAATTACCCGAGGAACTTACCTTGGTATAGTTGTGAAGGGGAATTAAGGTTCTAACGAAGCCTGTAGCACCTCCTGGGGTGCTAAGGGAGGCGAGGGAGAAGACACGTGACCGGAAGTGCAGTTATGAGAGAGAACATTTGTAGGGAATTTAAAGTAATTGAATTCTTAATCGGTAATTACCTCCCCACAAATTAGAGTGTTAATTTTGTTATATTTCTTATTTATATAACTCATTCAGTGACAAGGGAAGGTGGGTGGGCCCTCGCCTCCCTTAGCACCCCAGGAGGTGCTACAGGCTTCGTTAGAACCTTAATTCCCCTTCACAACTATACCAAGGTAAGTTCCTCGGGTAATTACCTATTCCAACTCAGCCAGCAGCACCACCTGGTGTGCTGGCGGTAAACGAGGGAGAAGCTTTGGAGCATCAATTTACTTTAAATCCCACGATCTCATAAAATAAAATTCCAGACAAATTTATTTTAAGTCTGAGTTTTATTTTCAACAAAAACAAGTCGCTGAGTAACAGATAACTTTCAGCCTATAACCAATGGACACCAATCACCGGTACCAATCTTCGCATTCAAACCGCGGAAAATAAATTAGTTCAGTGTAAACCTGATAATTCAACTCAATCATAATAAGCACCTTATTATTCTGGCATATTTGCCTGGTCCAATAACACCTGACCTAGATCTCTCTGTGGTTCAATTTCCACCTCTTTCTGGTAATGTCTGGCCATAGTGGCAACATTTCTCCAGGAGCCATACTTGATCAATACGTCCGTACACACGCCTACCCTGGCTCCTCCTGATACACCAGCTCCTCTCAGTGAGTGAGCGCCATATTTCCTGACGTTCACCCCACTCACTCTCATCACATGAATTATCCATCTAGCGATGGTACCTCTAGAAACTGCTTTGTGTTTCTTTACATATGACACAAACAACAACCTTGATCTTCTAAGATCTTTGGTCCTTTCTATGTACGCTTTTAGCGCCTTAACTACACACAATTTCCCCACCTCCTTGTAAGGCTGGAGTCTTAATTCTAACAGCTTCTGGCCTGTTTTTGCCGTTTTCATGGGTTTTGTCAATACAAAAGTCAAACTCCCATCATCATGTTCACTCATTCTGTCCAAGGACAACGCTCTGGCCACCTGGCCACGCTGTCCAGTGACCAACAGCAACAGTACCAACACCTTGAATCCTAGATACTTCAAAGACAACTTGGCGTTTCTCCCCCACAATTTTATCGTCTTAAGTACCAATCTCACGTCCCAGAACTTAGTATATCTAGGTTCTGGTGGCTTTCTGAGGTAAGCCGCTCTTGCTGCCCTTTTCACCCAAAAATTTCTCCCCATTGTTTCTACCCCATTTTTCTTGGGCAAAATAACAGAAAGTGCACACCTTGCCGTGTTGATAGAACCATATGCATAACCTGCATCAGACAATTTTCGTAGAAAGTCACAAACTTGCATTTCTGTACCTTCAAATTCATCAATTCCTCTTCTCACACAGTATCGGTGCCACATGTTCAAATACAAATTGTATGGCTTTTGGGTGGGCTTCTGCCAACTTTCCAACAAAAAAGATGCTGTTTCAACATTACAGGTACCATCTTGTACCAATCTATTCTTTAGAACTGAAAAATAGTCAATGGGAGACCCTTTGGGTATCGTTGCTGTGTCTGTGGGTCTAGTTGTACGTTGGCCTTCTTTCTGCCGATTTCTATTCGTCTGCCTGCCAAGTTGCAAATGCGGGTCCACCATGGCGACGCCGGCCACGTAGGTGCGACCACGACGGCCCTCCTTGGTCGGTCCTTCTGGATCTTTCCGAGCACTCTGAGCAAAAGGCTGCAAGGTGGAAACGCATACACAAACTTATTAGCCCATGAAGTGGTGAAGGCATCTACATGGCATGCAAATGGGTCAGGATTTCTGGACATATACAAGTAACATTTTGTATTTATCCTAGACGCAAACAGATCAATTTCTGGTGTACCAAACACTCTACAAATCTTTTCAAACACTTTGTCGCTCAAAGACCATTCCAAATGATCTTTGAACTCCCTGGAAGCTCTGTCTGCCTTGGTATTAGAAATACCCGGAATATATGACGCTGTCACCCAATGATTGTTGACCTCCGCCCAATTCCAAATTTTCTTTGCTACCTGATCACAAGGTTTTGATCTAACGCCACCTCCTTTATTGACGTATGTCTTTGCTGTTATATTATCAGTTTTTACACTTATTTGTTCCCCACAATTATGTACAAAACTCATGAGACCCAAATAGATGGCCTCTAGTTCAAGGACATTTATATGGTCTATCTCATCCTCAGTCCATCTTCCTCCTGCTGTCATGTCCCCTGTCACAGCACCCCAACCTGACTGACTGGCATCTGTTTCCATACACACCGTGGGTGATAGTGGCCTGATCACTTTTACACTTATCCCAGCATTCTCAAGCCACCACTCAATATCAGTTATTGCCTCTTCAGTCAACGACATTGTTTCTCTATAATCCCAGTTAGACCTCACCAGCGCAGCATTTTTCACCCTTTCTATGGATTTTATGTGTGCTAGCCCATAATCTACCCCTGGGATATACGAGTTCAACAACCCCACCAATTCAGAGACCACCTGTATTGTTGGAAATCTGGTGTTTAGAACACCCCCTGCTATCTTGTCCAACTTCAGTAACTTCTCCTGTGGTAGGTACACAATTTGTTGTACCGAGTCCAACATGAATCCCAGGAATTTCATTACCGTACTAGGATCCAGTGACGACTTCTCAGGGTGTATCACCAACCCTACACTGTCCAACAACCGGGCCAACATGCTCACCGAACTTCTACACCCCTGCTCCGTATTACTGATGATGAAAATATCATCAATATACTGGAAACATTCAATTCCCATTTCCCTTGCTTTAGCAAACAAAGGAGTGAGAATCTTGGTGAAGAACCTCGGCGCACACGACACCCCATTGGGCAGTGCAGTATATTGGTATAGTACACCCTGCCATTCAAATCTCAAATATTTCCTGTGCTCAGGATCTATTCGAACTGAATAGTAGGCGTCACGTAAATCCAAAGAACTCATGAAATACCCCTGATTCATCAATTCTAACGCAGTACTCAAACCTGTCATTTTAAAGTGTTGATACTCAATATACCTGTTCAAAGAAGTCAAGTCCAAAATCACACGGACCTCCCCGTCTGGTTTTGGCCTGGGAAAAATGTTTGATATCCATTCTCCCTCACAATGAGTTACTTCTTCAATCACATGTTTATTCAACATCTTGGCTAATTGTAATCCCACCCTTCTCTCATTGTCCTTGCTCATGTAATATTTAGACGGTACAGACCTTTGAATTGGAACCTCAATAAAAGGTAATCTCACCCCTTCTACCTGGTTTAACACCCAATCATCAGTCGTTAAAGTTTCCCACACATCTATATAATTACAAATTTGGCCAGCTACAAAGTTCTCAGGTCTATGTACAAGTATGTTCAAATCTAGAGTATCTGATTTAGACGTACCAGGGTTACCTACCTCGAGGCGAGCTACTTCCTCGAGGTGTTGCCTCTGTTGTTGTTGGGCCTGTCCAGTGGGCTGTGATGTCCCACGTCGTCGGGGTCCCGACGTGCTCCTCTGCCGGCTCCTCGGCCCCCACGACCCCCACTGCCGCGGTGAGGGGCTTGGGGTTCTCGAAAACCCCCTCTTTGAGCGTGTGAATTGGAGTCGGAATTGTAGTGAGAGGCACCACGCCCCCTGCCCCTCTGGTTCTGGTTGTGACCACCTCGGCCTCTAGCAGACCCGCGGCCACGCCCACGACCTCTCTCCGGCCCCATCAGATCTGTGACCAACTTGTCTGCCTTCCTTGCTTCTTTCACAGTTGACTCCACATCATCCCCGAACAGGTGTTCTCCGCTAACTTCTGCCTCCACCACAGACCTTGCTACCCGTCCGTCCAGATTTGGCCTGAGAGCTTGTCTTCTGCGGCGTGTCACAGAAGTGTTTGCATAAAATGCTAGCCTGAGTGCATCTAGAGAGTTAGTACCAGCAGCTGCTAACTGTGGATCCTTCTTCGCCCCTCGTGACACCATTAACTCCAACATGGGCAACACAGCAACAATACCTGCCAGAATGCACGACTGAGACAGCTGTAACTCTTTGTCGGCTCTCTTGGTCTGATAGTCCACTCTATCTGACCGGTAAAACCCAGAGTCCATTCTCGGGGCCAAAAGATGCTTCACATTCTTGGGGGGCGGATACTTCTCAGTGAGTTCTTTAGCCTTTGCTAGATCCTTTGAACTCTTGAACAATGTGTTGAGTAACTTCGCCATACCTGGTGACACCTCCTCAGACACGTGTTCCTGTCCCGCCTCCTGTACTACTTGTTGGGCGGCAGCGGCGAACGGGGAGTCATCCCATTCCCCCATAGGATCCGCCTCCTCTTCCTTGTCGTCAGACTCCTTCTCAGTCTCTGGTTTCTTAGTAGCGGTATCTTTCTTTTGTTTCTTAGCTGGCGGTTTCACGGTAGCTTCCTTCTGAGCACTGGCAACAGTATCAAAGTCCATAGAAAAGTTAGACTCCGAGTCACCGTGAAGAAAGCTGGCCGCATACTCACTGTCAGCCCGTGTTGACAGCGTGGGCGATAAAGGGTGGTTTTCACCCCGCCTCCTTTTCTTACCACGTGGATAGTTGTTTGCTGCGTCAGAATACACATTTCTTTCCCGGTTGAATAATTCATACTCTGCCTCCATCTCTCTGCGTTTCGTTTCCAGCATAACTTTGTAATTAGAGAGGCGTTGGCGTTCTCTCGCCAGATAATCCTTATCCGTCGGATCCCAGCTGTCATCTTCAACCTGCCAGTCAGCTCTACGTCTCCTGTCAGGGTCACCGTACAGTTCCGTAGTTTCGGCCATTTCAGACTCTTCCTGACCTGAAGCTTCATTGTCAGTTTTATTTCTGACTACAGACCCATCAGAGTCGGAGCCTGATGTATCACCATGTTTAGACATGCTGCCTCGTGTTGCCGGGTCACAATCCAAGATGGCGTGCCTCGTGCGTATTTTGTCAGAGTTCGTCAAACCTGCAAAATATAGTAAAACTGGTTAGCGCCGCTGGCCAGAAACGGATATATAAAGATAGAACCTTATTATATCGCGTTTTTTCCATAATTTGGGAACATGTTCCCTATTTAAACACTCATAAACGATGAAAAACTCACCTGTCTCTCAGCACACCTGACTCGTCCGTTTCAAATGTTCGCGATTACTGCACTTCCGGTCACGTGTCTTCTCCCTCGTTTACCGCCAGCACACCAGGTGGTGCTGCTGGCTGAGTTGGAACCTAAAAGGCAAGGGTTCTTTTTTCCCCCAAGTAGATCTCTAGCATTCAATAATTATCCTCCCCTCCCCCTACACCTGCAAAACAGTGAAACACTCAAGCATTGTATATATATTTTCCCTATGCAGATCTCTTCATCAACACTAATCCCCTCCTCCCCCCCCCCCCCCCCCCCCCACACCTACCTGGGTAGTCGTGTAAACTTGTGCTGCACGTGGGAGTCTGTACTGCCACATTTCTCACACGTGTACTCAATCTTCTCATCCTCAAAGAACTGGTCTAACGCATGCTGCAACGTCCGCTCCCCCATACACCGCCTGCAAGTAAGGACATTATAGGTGAAACAAACCTCTGCAAAACCATGTACAGAGCTACTGGTAATGTCCCCAGCCTTGCCAAGTTCAGGCATGGGATTGGGTTTTGAAGAAAAATCCAAGAGGCAGTCTCCTGGGGTCATTTCAGATAATTTGCATGGGTTGGGCCCCGCCAGAGACCCCCCCCCCCCCCCACCCGCCATTAATGGTAAAATATTTTCTCATTGGATCTGTAAAAATCACAGGAGTACCATTTTGAGCTTTAAAAAAACGGAAATCCAGATAAAACTGGAAAGATCCCATGCCTGCAAGTTGTCTTACTGTTGTAGGAATTTTAGGCTTCAAAGACAGTGCTTGATGAATGTGAGTTAGCTTTGACTGTGATTGTTAATTGTTTGAACCATGGTAAAAATTTTATTTGAGAAAGAGAAAGGACAATGATAAAGTACTTACGCCTTGTGTGGTATGTCGAGCGATAAGTCGTGAAACGTTTCTTCTTTCTGTACAACCTCTCGACACCTAAAATTATCCGAAGTACCAATCTTATGTTTCGCAATCAAATTATGTCAGTTTTAATGAAGGAGAATGTCAAGCTTCTATGTCCAGAACATGTTCTTTCTCTTTAGGTAAAAGTTTGCTCTCAAAAAAAGCCTATTATTTACATCAGTCTTATCAAATTTTTGCCAAGGGGTGCGCTCAAACGGGAATAAGTCTTATAGACTTTGCTACATGAGTGACACTTTTAGGCCACACCAAAATAAAAAGTTGGTCTACGCATTTCCCGTACCATATTTTCCAAAATTCAATTTTTTTAATAAAAAAAAAGAAAAAGTGACTACGGACAGCGCCCACACTATTTTTTGGAAAATCACAATTTAAAAAAAATATTTTTTTAGGTGGCTTTTTCTCTGATTGGGTGCCAGGAAATTTGGGTGAGAAAAAAAGAGGACAATTTTGACAAAAAAAATAAATTTGCCCGCTCCATTGGTTCAAGGTTGAAATTCATAGACAACAATTTTTTGGAAAAAATAAAATGAAAAATTCGCCCTACCGCACATAATTTTGGAAGACAAAATCCGTAGACCAACTTTTTTTTGGTGTGGCCGTAGGGTAGTACTTACTGCAGGCAGCGTATGGTGTGCAGCACACAGAACTCAAAGTTCTTAATGGTCGGGTTGTCATAGGTGTCTCCCTCTGGTGTCACTTCCTCCGTACTAGAGTCGTGTCCCTCAGGGCTCCTTGCTGGGTCATCCTCTGACCCCTGCTGACCTTGGCCTGACCCCTGCTGACCTTGGCCTGACCCCTGCTGACCTTGGCCTGACCCCTGCTGACCTTGGACCTTGTTGAGGTGGATGGTTTCGTCCTTGAGCTGATCCAGCATCTGCCCCAGGAACTCATGGGCGTCCTGACAGTGGGGACATATTTGATTTAAGTAATGTTGTAAACATTTTTTTAACAATCGCCCTTACAAATATATATATTCCGGACTACCGTAAAGACAAACGTAGAAAGTGCAGCTTGTATGCAAACCTGAATCAGCCTTAATTTGAAACAAAACATGCCTATATATAGCCTGTGAATTAAACAAGGATTCTCCCAAGTTAAGGGGCATATACAAGGGTTTGGCTTATTAGTTATAGCGAGAGTTTACGAGGCCTAGTAGTGTTGTTTTTCCTTGTCAGGGGGCCTAAACTTGGACCTTGAGGTACGCCAAAACCATTTTTTCCACAGATGAACAAATTCCATTTGCTACAGTTTTCTACTCCCAATTAACTCTCATGCAATCTTACAGTTTTCAAAGAAAAATGATATCCAGGCAATTTCTGTAATAATTTAGAATGATTGATGGTGTCCAATGCCTTTTTATAGTCTATGAAAACTGCTCCAGTACACTTGCCTCTATTAAGACCTTCAAAAAGTACTCTACACAATGGCATCATGAGTGCTTCTTTTAGCCTTAAAACCACTCTGCTTAGGTGTCTACAGTTTGTTACTCTCGAAATGATTAGCAGTTTTTCCAAAACCACATTCACCAGTTAAGACAAAGTTGGCTTTTTCTCTAATCATGGAAATCACAGCTCAAAATATGAGTGTCCCCGATTAAGATTCACGTTCTCCTATGGTGTGATGAGAGATGGCACACTCTTGTGGACAAATGTAGGCAATATTCTGATTTTGAGCGAATTTCTAGAGCCTAGGATATCAATGTAATCTAACGTGGAAACCCTGGCAGAAAAAGTAGGAATTAGTACCAAAGTATGACTTACGTGTTGTTGGTAGCCGGAGAAGCGTTTGGCTGATGCAGAGATGGCGTTCTTCACTCCGCCAAGATAAAGCCGCTTCCGCTCCTGAGAGCTGTCACTACGCTGGGCGTATAGAAGGGGGCCCAGAGCTCTGTAAGGGGGAACACACGGGCAGTGTGAGACAAGAGTAAAACATCAGTCCAGTAAAGGTCTTTTAAATACTGTTCCATTATAGAAAAATGGTCAAATGCTGGCGGGGAACAAATTTATGTCAAATTCTTTCTTTTTTGGTTAAAGGCAGAGTAGTCAACGCAAAAAGCACAAATTTACACAATTTATGGAGGTAATTGAAATGTTAAATACCATAATGCCCAGGACACTTATTATGTCAAACACGGTAATATCTCACCTGAAGAGTGCGTTGTCAGGGTAGGCTGTCCCGTTCTGCTTCACTTTACGGAACAAGGCGAGGAGGTCGGCGGCGAAGGTGGGGAGGTGGAAGAGGGACTGTAGGATGGCGTTCATGTAGCACGTGTTACCCAGGTTGGAGAACCTGACGGAAAGACACAACAAACATCATTTTAAAAACGCACTCACAATTTCTAGACCTGGGGTTGTGGATTTTCTAGTTGAATATTAAATTTACATGTATATAATAATTCAAGATGGTGTGCAGGTACTGCAAAACCCTGGCTCCTAACTTGAGAAGAAGTTATAAGCCAATATTTTGACCTAGAGTCTAGAGAAAATAAACACGATCATAAGCTGACCCCCCACTATTGAGTCAAAAGCCGAAGCCCACATCCTCGCCAGATTTTTAACACATTCTCAGGCATTCTAAATCGATTTTGATTTGGGGTTGACTGGAAGTTGATTTTTATATTTTTCATGAAGAATATTCAATTGAATCTATAAACTATTTGTCACGTTTCTATGCCTGCGTAGCTCCGTCTAGGTGGGGGTGGATGCACTATTTACCCTGTTCCTACTAGCCCAGTACTTACCCGCGTAGCTCTGTCTAGGTGGGGGTGGATGCACTATTTACCCTGTTCCTACTAGCCCAGTACTTACCCGCGTAGCTCTGTCTTGGTGGGGGTGGTGGGTTTCTTGCCCCAGTCGTAGTTGCGTGCACGTTTGGCGTTGTTGTACCGTTCTGGGTCGGGCAGCAGACCGGGACGCTTTATACGAGGCACGCTGCGTCTGTAACAGGAATAGGGACAGCTGTAAGGGAGTGCTCATTTTTTAACAACAGGGGGGGGGGGTGAGATTTCGTGTGGAGCATGCGAAATTTTTTCACCCCCTCCCTAGAGGGATCGAAATTTTTAACCCCCCCCCCCGGCAGGCTGAAAATCGCGCGCATTCGCGCCCCTTTGTAGCATAGTAACGCGCTGGCTTTTTCCCTCAAAACAGGTTGAATTTGTTTGACGGCCGTGACTATTGACAGTTTGAACTGTCAATAGCAGAATAAGATTCCCTTATTGACAGTTCCAACTGTCAATACCAGGATATAATTCCCTTATTGACAGTTCGAACTGTCAATAAGGGAAAAAGGATTCTCTTATTGACAGTTCCAAAAAGGAACTGTCAATAAGAGAAAATTAATCTGTTATTGCCAGTGTGAACTGTCAATAAGAGAACCATATCCTGGTATTGACAGTTGGAACTGTCAATAAGAGAATCTTATTCGGTAATTGACAGTTGGAACTGTCAATAAGAAGATGGATTTCTACTATTGACAGTTTGCACTGTCAATAGCCGGCCCACCTTGAGCCAGCTATTGACAGTTCAAACTGTCAATAGTGGAAAACTTTCCTCTTATTGACAGTTCAAACTGTCAATTGTGGGATATGTTTCTCTTATTGACAGTTCAAACTGTCAATAGTGATAAATTGTACTGTTATTGACAGTTCTTCAGCGAACTGTCAATAGTAGGAATTTCTTCTCTTATTGACAGTTCCTTACCATTACTGCCACAAACCTGAGAACGGTTTTGATGGAAAAATAGATTTTGATGGAAAAATCGATTTTGATGGAAAAATCGATTTTGATGGAAAAATCGATTTTGATGGAAAAATCGATTTTGATGGAAAAATCGATTTTGATGGAAAAATCGATTTTGATGGTAAAATCGATTTCGATGGAAAAATCGATTTCGATGGTAAAATCGATTTTGATGGAAAAATCGATTTTGGGTGTAAAACCGATTTTGGGTGCAAAACCGATTTTGATGGTAAAATCGATTTTGATGGAAAAATCCATTTTGTGTGTAAAACCGATTTTGGGTGCAAAACCGATTTTGGGTGCAAAACCGATTTTGGGTGCAAAACGGACTCTGTGGGCAAAATCACTTTTGGCAACAAAAATAACACTCTTGGTGGAAAAAGACTTTTGGTGAAAAAAACTATTTTGCCACAAAAAAACACTGTGTGACTGTTATGTCAGTGGGAACTGTCAATAAGGCAGAAATATTCCACTATTGACAGTTCGCATGAGGGACTGTCAATAACAAGAATAATTTCCACTGTTGACAGTGTGAACTGTCAATAGTGGAAATATTTTCCACTATTGACAGTTCAAACTGTCAATAGCCGTTTTGTTGTTTGACCCCCCCCCCCCCCCCAAGAGGGGTCCAAATTTTGTACCCCCCGGTCAAGGGGTCCTAATTTTTTACCCCACCCCCCCTGTTGTTAAAAAATGAGCACTCCCTTAGTAACGCAAAACCCAGCCTATAAGACAACCCCGCTTACTCTAAACATACTTTATTTCACGGATTGGCTATAAAATACAGTTTCACATGGATTTAAATATGCGCATTGTGGAATGTGGTAGTCATATTATTATAGTGGATAAATATTCACGCTGTACATATTTTCGCAGATTTTAAAGCTTGACCGTCATGGTTGAAGTGAGGCCAAAAGCACTTTCGGATATAGTTCAGTTTTGATTCACAAGAGGGCCCTTAAGGGCTGGGAGCTCAGCTCTTACAGGCACAAGATAGGGTGACTATGTTGTAGCTGGACAATGCTCATGGTCCCCTGTCCAAACACTGCTGCCCTCTGGTGGAACCGTTATTTTAGTCCATGTATGGAAAATGCTGAACTTATTCCCTGACGGCCCAGCTTTAATTTCTGCGAAAATATGTACAATGTGAAATAAAGTTTGTTTACAGTTAAAACCAGAAGTGAGTTTAGGAGGAAGACTTCCGCTTCTATGATATTATTTTGACATTTTAGAAAAACCCACATATAAGGCCAAAAAAAAAAAAGGTTTGTTTCAGGTCACCCGACCGACCCTATCTAAACAGGGCCGACCCTACGTTTTTTTATGCAATTTTGAAGAAATTTATATATTTTTAGATTTTTTGGCATCAAATTTAGGCTTACAAAATTTTTGAAAAAAATATTCCCATTTTTACAGTTTTGGGCCGATTTTAGGTTATCTAGAGGAGCTGTAAATAAAAAATAAAAAAGTAAAAAATAAAAAATCCGACCTACTAACCCTAGAGTTTCTTCCCATTTTACCTGAAACAAACCTTTTTTTTTATTTGGCCTAAGCCGAATGTGACTGAGACTTTTTAGGGGTCGTTGTTCCCTCCTCGGCCTCCAGTCCCATACCCTTCGGCTAAATTTTAACAAAATGTTGATGGATGTATCCGGTACAATATCTATGATACAAAGTTCCCATATTTCTGATTGAAATTGCCATACTTTTCTGTGACAAAAAATGCCCCTTCTCCCTAACCGTACTATTTTTCAGCAATTGGCCAGCCGGTAAGTAAGGTTAGAAGTAAAAAAAAAAGAAATTGACAAATGCCAATGCCCATTGATACCGTCCGTCATATTTCACGAGTGGGGGCTGGGGCAGTATCCCACAAAGCTGCAGGCTGAGTGGGATGCGTCCCAGTGCTCACGAGTGAAATATGTTAGAGGTATCAATGTAGTTGGCATTTGCATTTACGTTTTTTACTTAAAGCCATTTAATGAAGGAACACAACATTTTTTTAGCCCATTGAATACAGCCACTTTGTATTCAATGGGGAGCATTGAAATGCTAAAACATAGGAAATCTTGTATTTCAAAAAAATAAAGTTGTGTTCCGATAAAATAAACAGCGTTGGTAGGTCGATATTTTTTGCGGTCTGTCCCAAAAACATAGGGTTGCTCAGGATATTGGGACACAGCCTTTTTTTGTCTTTAATATCAAAGAACATAAAGAATACGGCAAAATTAACTTTGTCAAAATTGTAAAAACGTGCTCAAACTAATACAAAATGAATGGTATATGTGATTGATATCACATGTGAACCAGGGCATTTTTTTATTGATAAACCTACCCAAAGTCCCCCCCCCCGATGTGTGAGTGTAATATGTGTGAGTGTAATATGTGTGAGTGTAATATGTGTGAGTGTAATATGTGTGAGTGTAATATGTGTGAGTGTAATATGTGTGAGTGTAATATGTGTGAGTGTAATATGTGTGAGTGTAATATGTGTGAGTGTAATATGTGTGAGTGTAATATGTGTGAGTGTAATATGTGTGAGTGTAATGTGTGAGTGTAATATGTGTGAGTGTAATATGTGTGAGTGTAATATGTGTGAGTGTAATATGTGTGAGTGTAATATGTGTGAGTGTAATATGTATGAGTTTTGATGTTGAATCACCGAGATTGAGTGCTTACAACCCCCCCCCCCCAACATACACACACAGTGCAGATTCCCAATGATCAGGTACCTAATTTTAGTACAATACGTTATTTCTCATTTCTGACAGCAGAATTATAATCTCCAGGAAACACTGACCCACTTTGATAGGTCACATGCATTATTTAATCAAATTCCAGGCGAGCTGTGGGGTGTGGGCAAACAGTTGGGCGTGGGCAAGCAGGTGGCTGTGGGCAAGCAGGTGGCTGTGGGTGTCAGCGCCCTGCAGCACGTAACCGCCATTCTACGTCTCAGCCAAAGAGCGAGCCAGTCGGAGTGTAAACGACAACAGCAGCTCCGTTTCCGTTCGCCTGTGTTGGTCGGCCGCGAGGCAGCGTGTGTTGCAGATGGTTTTGACCGTAAAACTGATTTCATCTAAGCCCCAACCCTACCAGAGACGTTTACTACAGTTTCGTCCATAATCATTCATTGGTCTCTGCTACTGAACAGGTCACCACAAGCCTCACACATTCCGCATTTGTCAGTAGGAAGTCGAATGAATGATCTAATTTGAGTACAATACATTATTTCTCATTTCTAACAGCAGATTTGTAATCGCCAGAAAAAGCTACCCTAATTTCATGTATTACAAGTCATATATAATCAAATTCCAAGTGGTGGCTGTAGGTGAGTAGGTGGCTGTGTGAAAGCAGGTGGCTGGGGGCGAGCAGGTGGCTGGGGGCGAGCAGGTGGCTGTGGGCGTCAGTGCCAGGCAGCGCGTAACCGCTGTTTTACGTCTCGCCCGAAAAGCGAGTCGATCGGAGCACCAACAGCGACGGCATCTCCGTTGCCGTTTCGCCATGGCGGTCGGACGCGGGGCGGCGTGTGCTACGTGTCCATGCCTTTACAGTCGATCTATATTGAATTTCCTGTTCTCCGCTCTCTCCGCCCCCACTCCCCCTGCTCATGATTCCATATTTGCGTTCTCTGTTTTCGCGTTCTCCCTTTTCCCCTTCTCCCTATTTCCGGTCCCCCCGCCCCCCCGCCCATGCATACCCTAAGGAATACCACCACCTCCACAAACACACCACTGGATTCTATTGGTACCAATGGGATTCATTAAAACCATTAAATATCATTAAAGATTAACTAAGTATATGTAACTGACCATGCATGAAGGAGCCACTGCATAAAATCCCTGAAACCCCAGAAAACCCCAAAATCTATGCCCCCCTCATAATCATTCATTAGGTCCATTCTGGCATCAGAAATGAATTCCTTGTTAAAAAATACCCTAAAGTCATGTGTCATACATGTATGTTATTCCATTTCAACCCAGCAGGTGGGTGTGGGTGAGCAGGTGGGTGTGAAAGAGCCTGTTGTCTGTGTAAACTACTGCCTTACCTTCATTTTCATGAAGGTTAGGGAAGGTAGAGGCAATATTGTGGCCTCAGAGCGTCTCAAAAAGTGTCTCACCCTGTTTTTACATAAGAACAAAGAGGATTCTGTGTAAAGGGACAGTCTAGGAAGGTCTGTGGTTTACATGAAAGCCCACACTTTAGCATTGAGCTGAAAAAGTTAGTTTTATGCTGTTTCAGTGACCTCTTTTTAAACTGAATTTTATACATGAAAAATACCTTTTTTTATTTCAATGTTTGATGGCATAGATTGGCATTGATCAAAACTTGTTTCCTGCAGTATTTAAATATTTTATTGAACAATCTCAGACAGCAAAATTAGGCAGACAACATGTTGCATTTTTCGGACGAAAAATGCAAAAATACCTGTCTCTAAAGAACCTGGCACAACTGTGCCCTGGTT
The DNA here is from genome assembly GCA_947462335.1 of Harmothoe impar. NCBI lineage: Eukaryota > Metazoa > Annelida > Polychaeta > Phyllodocida > Polynoidae > Harmothoe > Harmothoe impar. The sequence continues at coordinate 2,498,876 of OX381719.1, read as the reverse complement.
CAACAAACAAGAACAGACTACTACAAGTTACCTCCACGGTAGTCGGGGGCCGCTGCTGCAAACCATGTACACACACACTGTAGGTTTTTTGAGGTTTAATATAAGACTTTTTTTTATATCAAATGATCTTTGTAAATACAATTATACATCAATGTACAGAAAAATGGCTTAGCCGTGCATTCCGGTTGTCACCAGTTCAAGTACTGTAATATTGGTTCATAGGTTACTACTGTCAGGGAGGGAACACTTTTACAGACATGGGACTCATTTTTGAGGAAAATTCCACGACGGGGCTGAAACCCCTTCTCCGCGTGGTATTTGAGATACATTGTATGGGATGGGTCCCATCCAGAGACTAAGGACGCACCCCCCATTAATGCTAATATTTTCTCAATGGAGCTATACAAATCAGAGGGGGGGGGGGGACTCTTTAAGCCTTCGAAATTCTAAAATTCCGAAACAGTCAGTTTATTTACAGTTGGGTTATTTATTGAAACTCCATTCCATTTCATTTTTCAGAACTCTTTATTTTCATAGTAACGATACAAACGTTGCCAAATAATAAACATTAGTACAAAGAGTAACAGTAGGTAAATTATCTTAATACATAAATTATCTGCGTAAAATGTTTTTAACTATGGCCACTCCAAAAATGAACTTGTTTTTCGGCACCAATCGATGAAAAATATGCTCGGCAAACTAAATTCATATTTAAGTGATGAAGAAATTATCGATCAACAAACATTGTAAATACCGTATTCGACGTAATAAGCGCCCTGGGCGCTTATTAAATTATTTTTATGGTAGTTATAGTAGTTAAGAGTTTAATTGTCTGCAAAATCGCGAAGTTTGAGCCTTTGTTCTAGTCTTAAAATGCCCCCAAAAAGGGGGGGGGGGCGCTTATTAGGGGGAGGGCGCTTATTACGTCGAATACGGTATGCATATTACATATTACATGTACCGGTATCTCTAAATCGTGACACTGTAGGCTTTTATACCATAATATGCCCATATTTTTCCATTTTAAATCATGTTTTTCACTGAAAATTGTAAATAAAATGATGAGAAACAAGTGGAGTGGCCTATTAAAGCTTAGAGTGTGTCCACCGGTATATGGAATCAACACTAAGGCACCTAAGTACTGGAGATCTTTGGTTAAACTAATACAGCCTTTGAACAGGCAGATACGTGTGATGCAATTGTATTGGATCAACACGTTTACCTAACGACTAATGAGAAAATACAACTGATAAACATTACATCTCAGCTAACGAGACTCCTAGACCTAATCAGTCTAGCACGGGACATCTCTTACATCAACCTGTTATGTACGCTACACTGGGCCCCTGTACCTCTCCCTTTCTCAGTGTACTGGTCACCACAGACACTCTGGGTGTCAGGTTTCATTTCTCCATTAGGCCACACCAAAAGAAAAATTGGTCTACGGATTTCCCGCACCATATTTTTCAAAATGTAAATTTTTTTTTTTTGAAAAAAAAAGTGTCTACGGACAGCGCCCGCATCATTTTCTGAAAAATTCGATTTTTTTTTTTGATTTTTTTTTTTTTGGTGGCGTTTTCTGCATCGTTAGCCAGAAAATATATTTGTAAAATCTAAAAAAAGATTTTCCTTCAGGAAAAAAAAAAAAAATTCGCCCGCCCCCCTATTTCAAGGCTGAAATCCATTGACAAAAAAAAAATTTGGAAAAATCAAAAAAAATTATTTGCCCTACCGCACCTATTTTTGGAAGACAAAATCCGTAGACCAACTTTTTTTTTTGGTGTGGCCTTTAGGTCAGTGGATTGACCGTCATGAGACATACTGTAATATGGACATGGACTACAACTGTGTGCCAAGTGCCCAGAGGCAAGACTATAGTCTGCAGGTTAGCTTTAAATCGTCAAGGGTGCTTCAATGAAAAATAGTATGCCGCTTTATCGCCTTGGTGCATGAATAAATCATGCCAACACTCGGATTGTTTGCATGATGCACCAATGCTGTCCTGAGTGTTCAGAGTTAAGACAGACAAGTGTTCAAAGTGCGTAGAATCAATGTGCAGAGGTGACTCGGTGTCTCTAAACCTGAAACGTCCTTTATGGTAAGGCCACCTATTATTGATAACTTGGATTACGGGCACTCAGAGCAACTATTTTGGGGGGCGGGAGGAAGAAAAAAGAAAAAAATAGAGCATGGAAAAGTCTTCTTTTGGCTATCAAATGAGGGTATATTGAGAAACATTCCCAAATATCCCCCATTTTGAAGGCCTAATTCTGGGTGTTTGCTAGTCAGCATGTACCTTTTTTTTTTTTTTTTGCTAAAATTCTCAGAAAATCCCATCGGAGGGGGGTAAATTTTTTTTTTTTTTTGCAATATGCCAAAATTCTCATCGGCGGATCCGTAATCCAAGTTATCAGAATAAAACGGCCTAATGGTGCATGATTACATTATGCTAACCTCATGGGGAGGATAATGCTGCCATAATCTCCTTGCCTCTATATTCTGTCACACCGTCCTTGTGTGGAATCCTAAAGTTTCTAATTGTATTTTCTGTGGTGGTGGTGATACGCTTTGGCGTGTATTGAAAGGCGGTAGTGACCTTTAATCAAAACTCAAATCAAAACTCAAACTCTATTCTGCACAGCTGTGACTGCCTGTAATATGACTCAGGCAGTGGCGGATCCAGGATTTTCCAGAGGGGGGGGGGGGCCCAACCCTGGCCAACCATGGAGTGACTGTATGTTCCCGCACGCAGCGCAAATGAAGCGCAGCAGCCATAGGGGGGTTTGGGGGCATGCCCCCCCCCCCCAAGAAAAGGCTGATGGTCTAGACTGTGTTTATATGGTATTGTTCCCCTCTCTCTTCCCCCTCCCCTTTTCTCCTCTCTTCTTCTTCTCCTCTCTTCTTCTTCTGTCAGATGGTTGGTTGGCATGATGCACCAATGTTGCCTTGATGCATCATGCCGACCTGGGTAATCAAATCTTGTGATCAAAAGTGGTTTAAAGTCGAAGTGGTCCATCTTCTTGTTTTGTTTAACGGGCTGTTTCACCCTGGACTGTGCACAGTTCTCAGCGTGTCGCAGGGATGGCAAGTTACCCCACCCCAAAATCGTATTTGTTATTATTACAAAATCGTAACAATATTTGCTTGAAACATTAAACAAAAATCGTGTCAATAGTATATGGTATGTTGAATGCTCTTGCACATAGGATTATACTGTATAATCCATATATGATACAAATGTATAATTAATTGGGTGTGGATAGCAGTTTCAGAAGAAGGGGATTAAAGAGGTCTATTTCCATTTCTCTTTTTCCCTACCCATTTTCTTAACCCTTGCCCCAAATTGGAGGGATATATCCCCCTTGCAATATGTAAGGTATGATCTTAATACACACGTCAAAAATTCCTAAAAATCATAATTTATCAGCAGAAATCGTAATGGTCGTAATTGCGCTCAAAAATCGCATTTCACTTGGCATCCCTGAAATAGGGTAGGTAGGTCGATTTTTTTTTTTTACCAAATTCTTAAAGGATTTTGAGACAAATTTCTCCTATTTTCGTATGCATGTAATCTCAGTAAAAAAATATTTCAGTGAAAAAAAAAGGGTGTTTTTTTTGGTAGAAAAAATACAGAAATGCCTTCCCAAAAAATTTCAAAACTGGGGTAGGGCCAAAAAAATAGGGTCGCTAGGGATACCTGAACACAACTTTTTTTTTTGGCCTGAACATGTCGTGGCTACATCCGGCGCTACTGTCTTACGGCAACGCCTGCCACACTGGACGCTACCACATTCTGCGTGGCCGTGGTGGCTACCCTAGTCTCAGTGGCCGCGTTAGTAGCTCTACCAGTCTGTGCTAGGTCCCGGGCCGGTACGTCTGCCTCATTCTGTGCAGCTGTGTCGGTGGCAGCGGTGTCAGACTGATTCCCGGCGGTGGCTGCGTCAGCGTCCTGTAGATCCGCGTTAAATAGGATGTTAGTTATGAGCTGCATGGTGAGTATCTTAGACCGGCCGGGCACCAGGCCCCGCAGCCGGCCCGCCACAAAGTCACCAAACCGGGCGTCACCGTCCTGTACCGGGTCTACCACCGGGGGTGGGGGAGGTGTGGGGGTCAGGGGGGTAGCGTGGGGAACCTTCTCTAGGGCTGTCACAAACTTAGAAATGTTTCTCAATATGTTGATTTCTTCCTCTTGTCGCTCGGCGGCCATTTTCTCATGGTGGGTTGGTTTGGTCCTGTCGGCGTAAGGCGAGGTGGGGCGGGAGTAGGGGTGCGGGGACCGGCTGTGGTATGACTCTCCCCGTGACTCATTGTACGACTCTCCCCGTGACTCATTGTACGACTCTCGCGACTCATGATATGACTCCCGCGAGTCACTACGGTAATCCTCCTCAGTCCCCTCCCGTCGTCTGCCGCCCCGGTCGTCATGACGACTGTCCTGGTATCCACCGTCAGTACCACTGTCTACGTCGTCATAGTAACCGTCAACCATCGAGTCCAAGTAGTCGTGAACGTCGTTGTTAAGAGGGACGTCATCGTCCAGAGGTTCCTCCTCCACCTTCTGGTCCCACCAGGAGTTACGCTCCCGTTCCTCCTCAGTAGCGGCTTCCATAGCGGGTCCTGTCACCACCTCTGTTACTGCCGCCGGGTCGTCTTGTGCCACTTCCACACACTGCCCTAGTTCCGTCTCGTCCCACCAGCCCGACCCGTCCGCCACATGACGATCCTCGTCCCAGTTGTCATGACGACGGTCTCCTGAGTCACGACGGTCCACTGAGTCGCCATGACGACAGTCCTTCGCTCCTGGGGGAGAGTTGTGGTCCCAGGCAGAACGGTCTCCTGTTGTGTCTCGCTCCCTCGTGGCCACATTGTTATCACTCCGGCCCCAGTCGTGTTGACTCCTGCCTCCTGCTACAGCCCGGGGAGCCCCCCAGTCCCCGGGTGCCGCCCAGCTGTGTGTCCTCCAGTCCCGGTGCCCGGCTGCCCGCTCCTCTCCCGGCACGTAGTGACCGCTCCGTTTCCCTTCCGGCTGACTGCGGAGACAAGAGGAGACATCTTCTTAGGTCCCGCTTTCTTCCTCTCCATGTTATATGGTACATAGCGGTCACGGTACAGGCGGGACACCTCGGGGGTTGTCGGTGGCGGCTGACTCGCTCCACCATGACTGGTTCGTGCACCTGCACATGCAATCACAGATATCCCACTCCCTACACGGGGAAAGTCACACAGAAAATATACCGGAACAGCGGCTGTCTGTGGTGACTCGACCATGATGCTTTGGTACACCTGCACGAGCAGTCACCTCACTGACCCAAGGGATAAGCTGTACTCAACTCTACATGAATCCTGCTATACTATTGGGTTGTAGGACTAACTAATGGTACATCGAGATAAATGAGTAACGAGGACTTCGTGAAATCAAAATGATAAAATCCTTGCTCGATTTTTTTTTTCAGGCTTTTTTCAGGCTATTCATATAATATTTTATTTCCTTCTTTTCTTTGAATTTCATTAGTTTTCATTTTATCGCTTATAATACCAAGAATACACCATCATGTTCAACTGCCATATTGCAATGTGTAATTAATGACTGTTTTTCTTATCCCCATTTTAAAGTAGATACTGAATAAAACAGATCATGTCAGATGGCTGTTAATGACCTGTAATATAGTAATTGCTTATACGGTCATAAAAAGACATCCACTTACGTCACACCGAAGGCTCCGTAACGTTGATTCTCTTGGCCTTGACTTTTGCTGTAGAAGGACGAGGTGTTGTTCCGGAAGGGGCTCGCCTTCTCTGCAGACTTTGACACACCACGGTCCAGGAACCTCATATTCATACGCGCCGAACTGCTGCAAGGAAAATAGAAATTCTCTTAACAGTCCCTACAAAGATGGAATATTTAATTACTGAGACAGGCATCATGCTGACCCTACAAGGATGATACGCTCGGTATACTGTAACATAATATATTTCATGCTGTGCATATTTTCGCGCAAATTCATATCTTCGCGGAAATTCTGAAAAATATGTACAGTGCAAATATTTCTTCAGTGACGTGCCAATTTTGGGAAATCTGTGAATTTAAATAGACATACGAACATATCTATGTTTTCAGTAAACGTGAGATGACTTACTTGGATGGGTTGAGGGACGGATCGCTGTACTTCCCCTGCGTTTTGCTGAAAGGCAGACAGAATGGTTTTATAAACAAGTCCTCGCCGGATGGGAAGGGGGTTGTATCTTCATAGTAGTCAGGACAGGGGAAACACAAGAAAGTCGGACTAGGCCCTCCAGGCCAGCAGAACAGCCTAGGAGGGCAACCCTAGAGGTCCTGTGGCCCTTAGTTGCGCGAAATCCATTGATCAGTGTTGCGGAAAACCTTTTACTAAATGCCGTGGCCTGCATCTTGTTCGGACTGTCATCGATACCTCTTGCCAAGGGATTGCTCTACCACTGAGCTGTACATCCCCTTACCCTATCAGATAGACCGTGTCTCACAATACTGGATCGGTATGGTCCAGAGGGGAGCGGGATTACCTGAGTGATAACCCTCTTGAATCCAACCCCTACAGTATGCAAAAACTTAAGAGATTAAAAAAATATTTGATAAAAAACAATTTATGAATATGATCCTATCTTCGCTTCTAATTGACCGATTTGAAAAAAAAAATTCACCATTAGGAAGCTGGGATTATGGCGTCCTAAGGCCCTGTGCCGGCCATTAGGATTCTACACTGGCAAAAGCAACATTTCGGCAACAATTTTCTTTTTTTAGTCTAGCCTTACCTAGAGAAGGGTTGTTTGGGTGAGAGTGGTATCCGATTAGCCGCCGGCTGCTGTGGGGGTTTCTGTACCGCCCGCAGGGGGCTCCCCTGGGGCACGTTCTCCGCATCCTGCCACGGCTTCTTTTCTTCTATTAAAACAAAAAACAAACTGAATCATATTTGACATTTTAACAATTTAATATTTTACTATTTTGTCTTTATTTGTTGCTATTTAGTGGATTTTCCCCTGGGAAATTTTGATTTAAATCTGATCAAAAGGGTTTTAAATTTGATTACGGTAATACAATGGTTATTTTGTCTGCGCTTACGAAACATCGCAAATTATTCCGGGTAATATATAAAGTATATTACCCGGTGGTATAACCCGGGCGTTAGACGCTAACCAAACCTTCAGTGCAGGTTATACAACATTCTCAAGGTCTAGGTGTGGGTAGTATGAGGTTTATTTTGTAAGTATAGTACTAAAATGGCGATTTTCAGACCCCAGGTGTCGGTTATATTATTCTCCCAAAGTCGGGGTGTGGTTTATAAGCGTGGTGCGGGCTATACGCTGGAATTTACGGTTCATTGTGTCTACCAGGCAGTACAATATTCAGTTTTTAGTGTTATCTTTCTTGTGTAATTAGTCATTTTTTACCATTGTATGTTGTTTGTTTTAATATTGTTTCTATTCTACCTTCCTTGTATGTTGCTGTTATCATCTTTTATTATACATCATCTTTGCAATTCATGACATACCCAACAACATAGCATCTTCTACCGTAAATTCCCGCGTACTACCCGCATCTCGCGTATAACCCGCACCCCGACTTTGGGAGAATGCTATAACCCGCACAGGCGGTCTGAGTGTTCCTGAGTAAAAACCCTCGTATAACCCGCACCTAGACTTTTGGAAAATTGCTAGTATTACCCATACCCCAGCTCCCTCTGCAAGAAGCCACATGCACTCTATACATACACCCCTAGATACATGGTACATGAAGTGAGGTGGGCAAGGTGTGACCGCCACACAGCTAATTGCCTTAGGTAGGGTGTGTGTGTGTGGGGGGGGGGGTGGAGAGAAAGCTGTGACCGCCAAAGATGCTACATAACATATAGCCTACCTGGAGCTAAACTGGGCTGAGGGGAAGTGTGACTCTCCCCCCCCCTCCCCCCACCCCCCACCTACGCAAGGCAGGTAGCCCAGTGGTGGTCACAACTTGCCCCCCCCCCCCACAAGGAGCTTTTGAGAAGGTAGGGAGTCTGTTTACCGCAATTTCTGAAATATCAAAATCCAAAAACCCTCGTATTACCTGCACCTAGACTTTGGGATAATCCTATAACCCGCATTGCCGATTTGGTTCGCGTACTACCCGCGGGTTGTACGCAGGGATTTACGGTAGTTGACTTAATTATGTAACGAGGGAGCGCTATGGCAAACTATTGATATCAAAATCTACATCGCAATTTGGTTATACAAGAATACCGCATAAACAGACACTAAAGGTTGTCTATAATCATAATGTAACATTGTGGACGACAATAAACACTTTTTCAAACCAAATATCTATACACCATGTACTCACCTATTGGCATCTTCTTCTCTAGGATGAGGTTGATGGTGTCTACCAGGCGGTTTGCCTCCATGACGTTGAAGTCCGTCATGCGCAGCGTCTCTCCTCCAGGCGGAAAGTTGAGCAGCAACGTTGGTCTCTGTACCCCTTTCGTTTTGTAAATCATCTTTGTTCCAGATTTAAGCTGCAAAAGGAAATTATATTAAATATATTGGTCATCTTCATATTGTTGGAGTTTTTAATTTTGAAAGCATTATGGGGATTTTATTACCGGGTACTAAAAAAACTCTTCTCCCCCTAAAAATATAAATCTGATAAAAAAGATGAGAAATGGGAGAAATTTTTCCTCCTTATCTTAACATTTGGTTAAAAAAATAAGATATATCGACCTACCAACCGTTATCTTTGGGGCTATGTTACCCTAACACTTTTTTTTTTAGACCTAGGATTCTACGAAGTCAGTGGAGCAGCTTATAAAGGGTTCGACTCATACAGAGACTTTACGGTTAGTGAGACGTGGTTCAGCTTATAGAGACTTTACGGTTAGTGAGACGTGGTTCGGCTTATAGACTTTACGGTTAGTGAGACGTGGTTCGGCTTATAGAGAGTTTACAGTATTACAGGGTTCCCACAAAAATTTCAGGTTGAAATTCCATGACATTTCCATGACAAAAATCTCAATTTTCCATGACATTTATTACATTATTGTGGCGAGTTAGGGGGCTTGGCCCCCGAGAACATTTCTAAAAACTAGAAAGCAAATGGTACATTCTCAGAGATTTTGCAATATTAATACTACTATTTTCATTGTCCATGACATTCCATGACACACAGCAACTTTTAACAAGATTCCATGACATTCCATGACTTTCCATGACAGCTTTCAAAGTCCATGACATTCCATGACTTTCCATGATACGTGGGAACCCCGAGTAAGTGAGACGTGGTTCAGCTTATAGAAACTTTACAGTAAGTGAGACGTGGTTCGGCTTATAAACTTTACAGTAAGTGAGACGTGGTTCGGCTTATAGAAACTTTACAGTAAGTGAGACGTGGTTCGGCTTATAGAAACTTTACAGTAAGTGAGACGTGGTTCAGCTTATAGAAACTTTACGGTAAGTGAGACGTGGTTCGGCTTATAGAAACTTTACAGTAAGTGAGACGTGGTTCGGCTTATAGAAACTTTACGGTAAGTGAGACGTGGTTCGGCTTATAGAAACGTTACGGTAAGTGAGACGTGGTTCGGCTTATAGAGGCTTTACGGTTAGTGAGACGTGGTTCGGCTTATAGCGACTTTACGGTAAGTGAGACAGGGTTCGGCTTATAGAGACTTTAAAGTAAGTGTGCTGAGACATAGTTTACCTCCCAGACGTAGCGGTCGGCTTTCTGGAAGCTGAGTCTGACGGCGAGCCTCCACCGGCGGTCGGTACAGATGAGGTGGGCGGAGCCCTGCTTCCACACACAGTTACCGTGCTGCAGACTCACCACCTTCACAGAACCCGCCAACACACGCTCCCCTTCCATCCTCAAGGCACTCCTGAAACAAAACAACAGAGGGAGGTGGCATTATGCTTAATACAGGGATGTAAGTCAGGAGAGATGAAAGAAAAGGAAGTTGGATCAGGCTCTCCATGCAGTGCTCCTGAGGCCTACCCCGCCTCCACTACACTCAGGCTACAGTGCTCCCGGCCAGCAGAGCGCCCCCCCCCCCCCCATCATGGTCCATGATGGTCTCTTTGCCCCTCCTGGAATGTTCCTTGTGAATTTGCCATATATTCATTTACTTGGGGGAGAGACGGTGGTGGGTGTTGGGGGGGGGGGGGGCTTTTTGGCTCAAAACAGGTTACATTTTTGTGACACCCTCCCGCGGATTCAGTTATTGATATACAATAATCATACATGTATATAGCTACCCCAATTGGTCGTGCTTATCAGTTGGATGTGTTGGCCTACTGAATACACACACATAGACCAGGCGGGGGTACCCCCTCATTATCCCCATTATTGTGAGTTCCCATTACATTTTATTATTTCGGTAAAGCATTGCCCAATTAAGAAACATATTTAGGTACAACCTAATACCCGCCATATTTCAATGGAACACGCATGGCCGAAGTTGTGCTCCAGGAAATAATTTTTTTCTGACAAATCATCATTTTTTTCAGAATATCTGCCCTGCGCAAATTCTCTAATATACACATAAGAAAGATGGCATCAATACCTATCCATTCACACCTTTATTTAATGCCTCAGTTTATTTTAAGAGCCGAGGATTAGCACATTTGTGAAGGTATGTGTCATCATTTTGTGAGGCTTTCCCCCTCGGGGGGGGGGGGGGGGATGCGTAAATAGGGGGGTATTAAAGGGTTCATAAAATGTGCCCTAAATGATTGAATATTGAAATTCTTGTCATAAGGCTTGTCCTGCAGATGCAAAAGATATACATGCATACGCATACCAAACTGCATATTGATACAATGCCTAGAGAAAAGGTTATAACAATGTTTCTGCCATGCATACTGTGCGTAAATGATGTGTATTGGGAAGGTAGCCCCTAACCCTGACGGCACATAGGAGTGTGCTTCCCGGGAGGTAGATGGGAGGGGGGGTGGAAGCTGTGAAAACTGTGCATAGCCAAGGCGTGGGTGACACCTATTGTATAGGGGGTCCACCTAAATGTGTGTTCTCTATGGGACAATCCTCCAATTAGGCTCTAACACGTTAAGGGGTGGTGCCACCTGGTGGCACACAGCAGATCTAAATGGTAGGACAAGATGGCACTGAGCCTCTTTGTATAGTCTACTTGGGACCCTTCTTACTGTGTATTTCTGATTAATTAATTTATGGTTTATGTATACATGAAAACTGTGTATCATCCTGTATGCATCTACTAAGTCATTTTTTAAAATTTCTTATCGTAAAACTGAAATAAATAAGAATTAAAAAACTAAATTCTGCTTGGAGAGTGACCAAATAACTGTATGGAGAGTCAAGCCATGCAGGTAGGACAGAGCCAGTGAGTCTAGGCTGATTGCACTGTGCAACGACGAAAAAAAAAACGGCAGACCTACCTGACTAGACTAATTTGAGGTCACTGAATCCAAAAATGATGGTAAAAAATGCCTAATAAGTCTCAGTTTCAAGATATTCCAACCATGATTATTTGTCGGTCTACTACTGAATATATAGTCCGACCAATATACAGCAGGGACAGCATTCATTAAAAATGGTCAATTTTGTTTGCCTGGCAGAGATAACATGACTCTGAAGCACATTTAATGGTAACATACCGTAAAAAATAGGATTCTACACTGTTACGAAGCTAAATTAGTGATATTTTACCGATATTAATTGAAAAAATACCATAAAATATATAGATTCATCCGAGAGCGATATAGCATTTATTCAAGCTACTAAGATCAGGATTGTGACCCGATCTGACAAGAGGTACCTTCAGGGAAGCTATTATCACTGTTTTTAGCCCCCACCAGTGCCAGAATCCCAAAAAGAGTAATAAATAGACAGAAGATTGCTCGGATAACCCTTTATGCAGAATACAATGACAGATCATTGGTGTTACATCTTTAGGATTAAAATTCTATATCTATAATGGTTTTTGTAGACAAAAATGGTACAAAGGCCAGTTTCTGGCTACCATGGTAGCCATTGACACAGTCAAAATATTGGATATTGGCTCTAGAATATTGGAAATCTCATCAATATCGCAAACCTCAAAACAGGCCTTGCAAATTCCTTTCAGAATGAATTTTCTACTAAAAGGTATCCTTGTATGAGGATATTTGACCATCAAACCTAATTTTACATGAAACATTAGCCAGGTACATTGCTGAAATATGGTCAGAGGTGGTCCTTATGGGGAATACAATAGGAAGACAAAGCGACCTTTTTAAGCACTAGTTATATGTTTCAAAGTGTTATTTTGGACCTATTTATTCACAAAGAATATTTATTTCTTTAACAGATCAGTAATATATTAGTATTGAACTAGTTAAAAATGAGTTTTACATGAAAAGAAGCATTTTTCCTACTTTTTGAACAAATAGTGTATATATAAGCTCTAACTGGGTATACAAATAAGACCATGTGAAAATCTGAAAACTGAGACTTACCACACAATTTTGAGTGCTATTTTTGAATTCCCCAGGTCAAAATACATAAGAATAATTGAGTCTGGTCCCGGTTTTTTTCAATTTTTGAAAATTTGTTGTACAGTGTTGTTGGGTAGTACACTGAGTGGGTGCTGTTACTACAGATAGGGTGTGGATTTATCAGGTGTGGTCACTCAGTAGCCCCCCTAAAACAATGGCCATCCCATTAACACTTGGGCACAGGGGTGTGTACAGTGGTCAGCTGCTGGTAGGTGTGAGTGCTCTACACACACACCCCTACCTTCCCCCATGCCAAGAAAGCTGTGAAATCTCGCCAAAGGAGCGAGAAATCTTGCCAAAGGAGCGAGATTTCATGTCCTACAAGATGGCTGCCCCCTTCCAGAGGCTCCACTGGGGCATCGTGTTAGAACCTAATAGAAGCCCCATTTATTTGATGTACAATGTTGAATTCTGTTGGTCCTAGACATGGTAGACACAATATAAAAATAGTTTTGTTATCCTAAGGGAGTGTTCATTTATTATTTACAGGGGGGGTGGTGGGTTTGGGGGGGGGGGGCATAAAAATTTCCGACCCCTTCTGAGGGGGGGGCGTAAAAAATTCTGACCCCTCTTGAGGGGGGGGGGCGTATAAATTTAAGCCCCTTTTTAGCCAAAAAGCCTGCACGTTATTATAGTTCAAAGGGGGGGGGGCGAAAAATTGTCGGCGCCCTCGGCGAGGGGGGCGCAAAACGTAACACGCGCTCTCGAGGGGGGGGGGGCGTAAAAATGTTTGGCCCCTCCGTGCGAAATCTCACCACCCCCCCCTGTAATTAATAAATGAACAATCCCTAACGACATGGTGAATCTATACCAATAAAAATTATTACAACATTATTTCTCTGTGGTGATGCTAATGTATATTTGGTTAACTTAATAGACATACAAATTACAATATACCAGGTCACACCTATTTGATAAGTCACAACTTGTGTCACAAACTTGGGGTCACAACTTCACTGGGGTATAAATTCTTTTATAGAATAATTATTCGAGATATTAGACAAAGACTAGTGTACTGTACTATACTCCCAAGTCAGGCTAGTGTTTAATAGTGTACAAGTACATCACATGGCTCAAGCCTCAACAGCCTGTTGTCTTACCGAGTTCTGAACAGTGCCAATTTCAAGACAGCTTGACTGATCGCAGGGAGACGTGCCTATTTTCGAAACTGACCTAAAGTACCTAGGTTATACTAGTATTAGACAATGCACAACTAATGAATCATCTCTTACCTTGCAAACAATCACTTTAAAAGAGGTTTCATGTGATTTTGTGAGTTCTTGGTTTCCCGCAAATTTGACCGGAAGTTAGTCACTGACGGCCGGATGACGTTTTGGACGATCCTCGTCCAATCACGGCCGACGTTAGATCCTGGATCCGGCCGCAGCCAATCACAGCCCGCCTTACAACACAGACGGCGGCCATCTTGTGACAGTCGGCCACTTCCCCTGTCAGTGGCTTCAAAATAATGTTTTGTTCTCGAAATCCAAGATAAACATCCACAAATTGGGCGCGATTCCAACTCGGAAGGCGTCTACAGGAGGAATAGCACCCTGACAATGAGGCACGGACGCTAGCACGGCGTCCCAGTGGGTACTAACCACTGAAACCCTCCCAGGAACCCGGCGGAAAAGCTAAGCCGGGGAAGAGGCCCCAAGTCTGTCACTGTCAAAAACTGGATCAAATAGGCGACGAGAAGGCGGTGGTGGCGATCCCTCGGCCTCGGCCCTGATCCTTTCACGCCTTGGTCGGAGGCTAGTGTAGCCGGATTGTAAACAGGGACGCTGCCGAGATGGGGAACAAACAGTCGTGCTGCATCCAGGCGTCTCCGCGGAACAACCACCGTAAGAAGGTGGAAGAGAAGTACCAGGTGCCGAGTGAGCCCGAGCCGGTCACGGGGCTGCCCCGACCCTCCTCCTCCTCCACCAACCTCCAGCACATCAGTGAGCGCGAGCCCGACGGTACGTGCAGTAAACTGGTCAACTTGTATGAAATTAATATACGGGGGAGAGCCTATGCAGGTTCCCGAGGCATGTACCAGGGCGCTCAGGTAGTCGTGTGTCAAGCTTCCATTTCCCTTCTTTGTGAAGTTTAATTTGGAGGGTTCTCTCTCATTTACTATATGTTTATCTTGTGTATAAATTAGTACATGTATTAAAGTGCTACAGTAAAGACTTAGGGAGTGGTCATTATTAATCTGTATTAGGCCTATTAGGGGAGGGCAGTGAATTTCGCACAAGCAGAATTTTCCGTCTCCTCCCCCGCCAGACGCATCAAAATTCAAATCTTTCTCAGTTTCTGCCCCCTGTCGATATGCGTCACAAATTGTTCTGCCCCCCCCCCCCTCCCATTCAACTATGGTAATGGCCGGATTTCTTTGCCGAGAAGTGGTGACATTTTTCTGCACCCCCCCCCCCCTGCAATTTTTCCACCCCCTCCAAATGTGTCAAAATCTCTGCCCCCACCCCGCTCGAGACGCGTCACAATTCCCCCCCCCCCCCCAACTTTGAACTATACTAACTCGCTGGCATTTTCGCTAAAAAAAGTCGTGACATTTTTCTGCCCTTCTCCCTCCAGTTCCACAAACCTCCCCCTATTGAAGACGACTCCCTTATAAGGCATTAATATGGATATGGGTAGCCCTCAAGGGCAACTCATTTAATAGTTGCTATCTGGACCCGACGGTACGTGCACACAATGTTAATTCAACTCACCCTTAGGGAGTGGTCATTATTTAGCAACGGGGATTTTCTCATGAGCGTGAGAAAATTTTACGCCTGCTCTCCCTAGAGACGCATCAAATCTTTCTCCCCCCTTGAGACGCATTGGAATTTTTCTGCCCCCCCCCCCCCATTCAACTATCTATAGTAATGCGCTGATTTTTCGCTTAAAAAGGTTGACATTTTTCTGCACCTATCTGCCTCCAATTCCAAAAACCTCATCTTTTGATAGACAAGGCCTAAAAAAAAAAAAAGTTGAGTTCCGGTAACATGGCCCAAAAAAAAGAGGGTCGGTAGGTCGGATTTTTTTTTTTTTTTGGTAAAAAGGTGAATTTTAGTAGTAAAAACACCGAAAATGTCCTAAAATTAACAAAAAATTATAAAAATGTCTAAAAAAAATTAGGGTCGGCCCCAAAAAACGGAGGGTCGGTCGGGATACCGGAACACAACTTTTTTTTTTTAAGCCCAATGACTCCCTTATAAGGAATTAATATGGATATGGCTAGTGTAGGGTCTATTGATGACCCTTCATGGCCGAGTCATTCATTGCTAGCTGGGCTCTGTGGGGGCTAGGTAGATTTTCCAA